>JACEGR010000099.1:0-153906 GCA_014170235.1 Listronotus bonariensis | reverse complement strand
ATTTACTTATATAGTTTTGTTATAACTCGCCCTGCATATATATATATGCAGTGTGTTACGGAAACTTGGCTGAAGAGCAATATTTTTGACCATGAATTAGTTGACTTAAATCAGTACAATGTGTTTCGGCGAGATCAGGAAACCATTATCGGGGCAAAGTCTGAGGGTGGGGGTGTTTTAATCATTGTGAAAAGTAAATATAGTGCCGCCCTGGTGCCGGAATTCCAAAGCAATGCAGAGGACTTATGGATTAGTGTTAAGTTGGATAACAATGTGTTACTGTATCTTTGCTGTGTCTACCTACCGCCAGGCAATGTGGATGCCTATACAAGTTTCGTATCAAAGCTTGGTAACTTACAATTTAAAGAAAATGATATAGTTTTAGTCTGCGGTGATTTTAATACCAGCTCGACACAATGGGTATTTGTGGACGATGGCCATTACTTTGAACCGTTCAATGTTGATCCTAAGTACTCATTATTGTTAGACACATTTTTATTTCACAATTTATTACAGTTTAATTCTGTTTTAAACAATAATAATCGGCTACTTGACCTAATTTTGTGTAACAAATTTAGAATTTCCGAAATGAGCCATTGTTCTAACCCTTTTGTGCCAGAGGATGGTCATCACCCGTGTATCGAGTTTCTTTTGGATGTGGGCATGCATAGATGTTTGGAATTTAACAACAGCAAATACTTTAATTTTAAAAAGGCAAACTATATTAATATTAATAATCAAATAATGGACATAGACTGGAAATCAGTGTTTCATAATAAGTCCTTGAACAGTTGCTTGGATATTTTTTATTTTAAACTAAATCATATTATTAAACAAAATGTACCCACTTACACAAAAAATAAATATTTTCCTACATTTTACTCTCACTCAACAATTAGAGCTGTTAAAGAAAAAAATAAGATTCACAAAAAATGGCGCAAATATAATAATCCTAATGATTACAATTTGTTTAAAACCTTAAGGGCGCGATGTAAAACATTAATTAAAAATGACTTTAATAGATATAACGAATCTGTTGAGAACGACTTAACTAATAACCCTAAACGTTTCTGGAGCTATGCTTCTATTAAAAAACAAGTAGTAAGTAAAATTCCCAGCGAGATGCACTGGGGTGACAAATATGTAAGAAGCGGAACTGATATTAGTAACTTATTTAGTGAATTTTTTGAGAGTGTTTTCGTGCCAGAGGGGTATCAGTTTACACCGAGCGCAGTATCCAATAACATAGTCTTAACGGAGGTTACCTTGGATCAAAATACCGTTTTAAAATCTCTTCAGAGTCTTGACCCAAGGAAGGGAGCCGGACCTGATAAAATACCATCTATATTTGTTAAAAAATGTGCAACTTCCCTTTGCGTGCCATTAACCATTATATTTAATATTTCGTTGATAAGAGGGGAATTTCCAGATCGATGGAAGAGTGCCATGATTGTACCGATTTTTAAAAATGGTCAGAAAAACGATGTCAGAAATTACAGACCAATTAGCAAAATCTCTATAATACCGAAAGTATTTGAAAAGATACTGTATGATCATTTTTTTAATTTAGTAAAAAACATTGTCATTTTAAAGCAACATGGCTTCTTTCGGGGTCGCTCACTGGAAACCAATCTATTCTTGTTCTGTGAATATCTACATCACCACCTGGATATGCGAACGCAGGTTGACACTGTCTACACCGACTTCAGTAAAGCATTTGACAAGATTAGTCATAATATATTACTATCACGACTTGCAGAAGTCGGTGTGGGTGGGAGTCTTTTAAGGTGGGTAGAATCATATATCAAAAATCGTTCACAGTACGTCTCTGTTCAGGGCTTTTGTTCAAATTCATTTATCGCTACTTCCGGGGTACCTCAGGGGTCGCACTTGGGGCCGTTATTTTTCATAATATACATTAATAATATAGGATCTTGTTTTCAGTACTGCGACTACTTACTTTACGCAGATGACTTAAAGATATACTCCTCTATCTCGAGTTTGAGTGACTGTACTAACTTACAAACTGATCTGGATCGCTTAAGTACATATTGTGAAGAAAATAGTTTGTTTTTAAATTTGGATAAATGCACAACAATTACATTTTCTCGTAATCAAAATCAGTTTAATTATATTTATCGGTTAAAAAATACACCACTGAAAAAAGTGGATCATACTCGGGATCTGGGAGTTGTTTTTGATTCTAAGCTAATTTTTGATCTGAATGTTGACGCTATTGTTAATTCGGCTTTAAGAATGCTGGGTTATGTAATAAGAAAATGCAGGCCATTTAGAAATATCAAGTCAATTATCTGTTTGTATAATTCTTTTGTTTTAAGTAAGTTAAATTTTGCTGCCGTTATTTGGAGCCCTAGGCAAAACACTTTTAGTGAGAGACTTGAAAGAATACAAAATAAATTTTTAAAATTTATTGCATTTAAACAAAACTTTATCATTACCAATAATGATATCACTCTTGCACGAACTCATTTTCATCTAAGGTCACTGAGTGACCGCAGATTTACTTATGACATTATATTTTTGTATAAAATTTTAAATAATCTCATACAATGCCCTTGCATACTACAAAAAATATCACTTAATGTCCCACAAAGGTCTCTAAGGGTAAACGAATTGTTTTTCTTGCCATTTAGAAGCACAAGTACAGGTCAGAATTCGCCTCTCTGCAGAATAATAAGAAATAGTAATGTCTGTGCTGAACAAATAGATTATTTTTCAATGTCATTATCACAGGTTAAAACTATATTAAAAAATATGTAATTGCACAGAGCCGATTTCCGGCACTGTACCGTCTGTTTCTTTTTCTTTTTAGTTTCATCATATCTGTAAGTATTAGCTTTAGTTTTATTACTTTGTAAACAATTCACTGATTTCTTTAATTATTATATAGGATAAGGATATGTTAAAATTCATGTAAATTAGTGGATACCCTAGTGGGTACTTTTTGTACCTGTTGTATCCCCTGGACAGGAATAAATAAATAAAATAAATAATACCAATTGGAGTAAAACTTTTTATTTATTATTTTTGGACCATGCGACTAGATTTCTCAAAATTTCGTTTTAAAATTAAAAATGTTTGGTCCATTTGTTCTCTTTTAACACCTATCCTGAGAAACAGTATACAACTAAGTTTTTAAACATGGGTAATTGCATTTTTGATTTTCTCAGAAAATTCTAGCTATGTTTCCTGTGTTTACCGTACAAAATCATCAATATTATGGTCATAGGCTCATCTTCGCCATGAAAATGTTTTTAAGCTTCAATTTTTTGGTACATTCTGGTAATTATTATAAAATACATATTTTATTAACTAGCGTTAGCATGTTTTTTTTTTAAAGTAGGTTTTGCCATTATACAAGGCAAAATAAAATTTCTTGGATTATTTTCTTAAATTAAAAATAGCTTGTTCAGCATTTTTTAGGCAAGCCTATCAGGGCCGTATTATCCATTAGGCTGACTAGGCTACAGTCTAGGGCGCCATGAGAAAATGGGCGCCAGACAGGGAAGTTTTTTGTTTTTTTTTGGTCAAATTTTGTTATGGGGCGGTGAAGGAAAGCCCCTGGCAGTCAAAATAGGCGCTACGAAGGAAAGAAACTTTTTTTTGCTCTTCAAACGGTTAATAAACAGTTTTTATCCGGGAAACAGAAGGTCGTTTCCTATTCGGATCTCGTACTAAGACATATCAACGTAAATTAGATCTAAGGTATTCGTGGGAATCAAAAACTGATTTTTATATATTGTCAATATTCCAAGAACTGTTAAAGATAGGTATAGACTATTATACAGACTGTTCAAGGATGGGGTATACAAAAGGACAAATGGATAAAAAAATCATTTTTCATAAAAAGTTTTGCTTGTAAAAAAATAGGATTCACGAAGAGAAAATGTTAATTTTGTAACAAGAGGAAACTACTTTATTTTTTCGTTTTTTACGCAAAATGTCATTAGGCAAATTTATTCAGAATAAACTTTGTAATCGATAAAAAAATAATACAAAAATTTTATTGAACTTTATTATTTGGCGAAAATGCCTTGATCACGTTTGTTTACAGCAAAATATTGTGTTGTGTAGGAATTTGGTAGAGGTAGGTATTTAAAAAGCAAATTATTAGTTTTTTAGATCATTTCATTATAATAATTTAAAATAATTAATTTTTGATACCTCCAAAATCAGTTTCTTGAAACTTTTTGATACTCCTGTAACATTATCAAAGTTAATTAAAATGATAGGAGAAAAATACTATTTTTTAAGTTTCTGCGTACCCTGTATACTAAATCAACATTTTCTCTTCGTTTTTATAATTTTTTTACAAGATTTTTTTTTGTAATTTTGGATAACTTTTTATCAAAAAATTAAAATTCTTTGTCCATTTCTCCTCTTGTAAAACCTATACACATAATATATATAATTTCTGTAAAGAGTTAAATAAATCATCTGCGTTATTTCTTAAATTAGGTGTTAGTAAAAATCATAAATTAAAAATAATAAATGTCTACTTAATTCTAAATTAATCAAATTACTTAATGATTTATTTTTTATTTTGAAATTATTCTGCATGGCCAACTTCTTGATAAATGATTAATAATGATTAAAATTGTTCTACATAAACCCACTATGCAACCATATAATGCATTTATGGTTTAAAACTTGTTTAGAAGCAAGAGTTTACTCTACCTTTACTCTTCCTTATGTGTAAAATAAAAAATTATTTGTAGTAAATTTCTATTTATGTATTTTGCAGTCCGCCAGTTTTATGATTATTTAAAAAATGTTGCGCTTAACATATGTTCTCTTAAGGTAACTTTCTTTTCCTGATTTGTAACGATATGATAACTTTAACCAATTACATAACTTGTGTTTATGGTTCAGTACTCGACTTGATGTTTGATGTTTTAAGCATTTTTTATTAATTTATAGGTTTACAATTTTACACACAATATTTTTTTAGTATTGTAAGATATCTTAGATTGTAATGCCCATTTTTTTTAAGAAGAGAAAGATTAACAAATTTAACAATGCTTTGTTCGCAAAGTTTATCTTAGGAAAGACCGGAAAAAGAAAACCCAAAAAAATAACGTGCCGTTTGTATCTTTAGTAAAGTAAAAATCAGTTATAGTAAATAGGTACCTAAAAAATTAAAGATTTTAAGAAAACAAAAAGGCTGTAGTTATCAGGCTTCCACTGTTTAGATACTTTAGGAACAAAAAATGGACAGATTAGGAAGTTTCTTACTTAAGACCTGCTAAAAAAGGAATAATACTAAATAAGTGTAGTTTCAAAGTGTATAATCTCCAAACTTAGATTTTCATATTATATCGAATAAAAATAAACAAGGAATCTAGACATTGAATGCAATGCATTTTTTATCAGGTTTCAACTCTCTTGTAGTCATGGCCTAAAACGTGATTTATTTAAATTCAGCACTGAAAAATAAAACTTTTGAGACATTATTTTTCCCACTATTGTAATAAAATTCTAAATATAGATTGTACACTTTAATAGCCCTTCCAGTCTTCTAAGCAGAACCTGGAAGTGTACCAATAAAGGAAAAACAGATGACCCAGCAACTAGTCGATGGGTTAGAGGAGACTTTATACTGAGAGTGGAATCCCATTTTCTACATTTTATTTTAATCATACTCTAATTTGGGATAAAGACTATTGTCGTTTTTATTGTACATGCACAAGACCATCTTAAATTTTTGGTTATAGGCTCAGTTGCTGGGACTACTTGTGCGGGTACGTATAATGTGTGTGAGTCAGTGCCTGCAAGCAAGCATCCATGTTTTCGACCAAAAATTTGGCATTGTTTTTGCATTGATAGACAAAACTACAATTGGCTTGAATATGCATGAAGTACAAGGTATACATAATGAAAGGGAATATATTTATTTGAAAAAATGCACGAATTGTGGAATATGCTATAGCTATAGATAATACAAATATAAAAGTGTCGTTCTAAGAAATAGCAACCACAAAAACAATTTATTCTTTGTTTTGCTAAATATAATAAAAATTTGATATTTTCGTAACATCATTAATTGCCGATTTTAATGAAACTGTAATATGTAGTAGTACATCAAAAAAGGAACACGTGTTTTTTGTATTGCCCATTAAAAACTTAAAGGGTGACATGCACCCCTAAAATCCAAACTCAATTTTTTAATATCTTGCGAACGAATTGAGATAACTTTACGAATTTTTGACAAATAAATTATGGTTTTGATTTCGTAAAGTAATTTCAATTCGTTTTTAAGATATCTCAAAAACAAGTTTCGTGGATTTCAGAGGTACATTTTATCTCTTAAAAGTGTTTAATGGATGATCAAAAAAATAGGTATCGCCTATTTTTTCATGTATTACAACATATTGTTGTTTCATCAAAATTGCGAGGGACAGCTGGGATTGTTTTCTTGTATTAAGTTATTGATGAATTTAAGTGCTCAAGGTTTAAATGTTAGTGCAAAGAGTACTAACAAGCGTAAAAATGAGAAAATTGCTTAAAAATTTTACGATTTTTTAATTAATTTCAATTAAATGCAAATAATATGTTTCTTTTAGATACAACCTCTCATGTTACATCATTTAATCATCACATCTTTGCAACAACTCTGTGCTAGATTGGCACATTTATTGATCTGAAACAAATTTTAAATGAAAGCTACTTAACAAAAACTTACTCAAAAAAACATAGAAAGCATTTATTTTAAAAAATGTTGACATAGATAAACTTGATATTAAACTGGATATTCCATACTTTTAGAGAGTTTTTAGTCAGTGAACCAGCTTCATATGACGAACATATTGCCATTGGTAAGGCACTACAAAAATCATACTAGAAGAAATTTTATATAGGGGGCGTCCACAATTTACGTGATGCATTTAGGGGTAAGAGGGGTTCAACATAAATCTCACCTAACCTCACGTGGAGGGAAAGAAGGGTCTGTGCAAAAATCACGTACTTTTTCTTTTAAAAGAAACAGGAAAAGTTAACGAAATTTGGGCAGGTCCTCCCAGGAAAAAATGTATCATGTGATGCAGTGTTACTTTTTGGATCGAGGGTCTTTTTTGCTCTTTAAAATTATTGCGACGACAAAATTAATTCAGATTCGAGAAATGGTGCCCTTTTACATTTCCATAAATCTTACGTAAGATTGAAGAATGGGGAAGGAGAGTTGAAACAAATCTCGCCAGGGGAGAGGGGGTCGAAAAATTGAAATAATCGCCTCGCGTAATTTATACAAGGCCCCAACTCATATGGGTAGAAACGAAAATTAAGATTGTTCAGGGATCCTTATACGTGAAGATCTGCAGAAATCGCAAAGTGTGATTGATTATTGATTGAGTAACCTCGCTCAAAAATATATGAATAGATATATAGATACGCTTACCTAAACAAAGTAATAGTAATATTACAATTAAGAATCACAAAATAACATATTACACTATCACGTTTAATATGGCTGAACTAAAATTCAAGTCGTTGTTTTGCTAAAAATTTGTTGTTATTTAAAGACATTATCAAAAAAAAATATTATTTCAATTTTCACTCGTTAGTAAAACGATTTTAAACCAAAAAGTGTAGATACGGTAAACATATACCTTGAAGGTTTTAAAAATTCATGTGACTTCGCTGATAATTAAAATTAGCTACTTTTTCTGCCAAAAATGTACTGAAAAACAAATACATAGTATTGATATTATTAGTAAGAACGTCACAATTTTAATTATCGATATCGTTATTCGCAAATCGGCTAACTTCATAATCACAAAATTTTACATGAAAAAAATTAGAAATATTACTAAAATAATTTAAAAAAGGCTTTTTACATTTATTAAGTATATAAATGGGTTTGAAGTTATTTTAAATAAATAAAGAAACCATAGAAATTCTTTCTTATTTTTATTTTATAATAGTCCGAATAACTACCCGTCATTTTGAAGGAAGTTTGCCGGTTTGCGAACTAGGTATTGTTATGTAATTTTATTGTTGTGCCTTTATTAAACATATAATATTTTTATTAAAATTACTAATTCTCCCTACAAAAATATGTGTAAGGTTAAAAACTTATCAAGAATTTAAAAAAAAGATTTTAACTGTTTATCTTTTATATTATTAAGAATAAATAACACTGAGATATTTAAAAATATCAAAATTAAATAAATTAAGTGCACCCTGATAACTTATAATCGTTGTTCATACTATTTTTAGGACTTTATTATTGTAATAATGTTAGACATTTTATTGCATGTTGGAGTAAAAGACGTAAAGTTTAGTATCAACTGCATTTATAATCTGAGTAACTCTATTTATTTAAGATGTTTTTATAGCATTTATTTAATTTTTTAAGATTTATAGCTACTTTAAAAAATAGGGTATATGAGTATTATAAAGTAATACTTTAAAATAAGTATTTGTCATTATTGGATAGATGGCGACGATGTTGGGACTATTTTGAAAATCACTCTGCAATAAATTAATGCTAGAGCAAAATACCTTTGTTTTTTTATAAGTGAAATACTATTCGGTTCCATTATAACCGATAAAAAATAATATTAAAATATTAAGTAGCCTTATATATTCTGACATTCAATAGAATGAAACCTTATATAAAAAAAATATATAATAAAATCCATTGTGTTCATATCTCCTAATGATTGCAAAGTGATGTTTCATTTTAAATTGAAAAAATTTATAATTTTTTAAGGAATACTTAGAGTATCCATTGTTTTCGGATAATACCTAATGTATCCATTGTTTTTAGGAAGATAAAGTTACCCAGATTGTAAGCGTTTAAAACAATATCACTGACGCATCACTTATAATATCCAATATTATGTGTCATCACTTTCATCTTCATTCCTCCGAAAGCTAATCACTTTTGAAAACAGTCCTTATTTTTATCACAATAACACATTTTTATCAGATGGTCGCGATAATTAGTGCACTTGATCCTTCTAATCGAGTTATCTCAACATCCCGTGATATTACAACTTACCAGGGCTCTCATGTTCGACATACAACAACGTGGATTACTTTGCGTGGTGCTAATCTTCCTTTTAGCTTTTATACGAACCAGAAGCACACTTTCTAGGTGCTCCAATCGTTCACCACCTCTTTGTTACCGTGCATGGGGTTTCACTTCCACATCCGCGCTTTAATGCACCATATAGAACCACGGTAGTACCATTGATCGATCCTCTTATGTAATTTGAAATATGGGTTATGCACGCAGACGTTATTGTTCACGGTACTTAAACGAAACGAAAATGTGGTATGGTGTAATTTTTTTAAAGAAGAGTTATGCAAAAAATGCAGTTTTGGAATTTTACTTAGAAACCCTTTTTCTCTCCCCTAAACCCATTAAGGTTTAACAAAACACTTAAACAAACAATGTATTGCATTGTTTTTAAAAGTAAGTATTAAAAAGTCCGACGTTGCGTCGCTTACATTTGTAGCCTTTTAAATCAGTTAATGTAAAACAGATTATACAGGGTGTTCATTTAAAAATTTACCACTCAGCTATCTGCAAAAACAAGCAGATTTGAGAAAATCGCTAAAACACGTCAAGATATTTATTGAGGGGAAACGTTTTTACAAAAATTGGACGCTGCGGCGCCTCATCAACTCACTAGCCACCAAATTATTACATGGGAAGGGGGTCGAGTTTTACATCATTTTAAAGCTCCTGACGAGTACTTTATAACCCTAGAATATAAAATCAATATCTTTACCTATCAGAATATGGCGGTATTTTAAATATTAGGCCTGTTCGTAGAGAAATCACAAACCAGTCAGCGCCAATCAGATTTTAACAATATGTCAGGTGATCAGTTGCAAACCGGTCACCTGACTAAATAATAATACCCGATTGGCGCTGACTAGTTTGTAATTTCTCTCCGAACAGACTTATTAGATCCCTGATTATCTGATTTGTATGACCATATTTTCGAAACTACTGAAGTTAGATATACCTAATGTGGTATTTTCTTAAAGCTCTTTAAAAGGTCTTTTAATTGGTAATAGAATATACAGGTTGCTTCATTAAAAAAATATACACTTTTTATCCACCTTGTATATTATAAACACCAAAAGATTTTTAAAAGAACATTAAAAAAATACCACATTAGGTACATCTAACTTTATTAGTTTCGGAAATACGGCCATCCCAATAGGTATTTGGGTAATATTTAAAGTACCGCCATTTTGTAGTAGGTGAAGATATTCACTTATATTTCAGGGTTATAAAGTACTCGTCAGGAACTTTAAAATAATGTATCACTTGATCCCCTTTTCCATTTAAGAATTTTGGGGTGTTGCTCTGGTGGCTAGGGGTTGAAGGGGCGCCGTCCAAATTTAATAGCAAATATTAGCACCGTTTCCAGATTTCCCAGTTTTGTGCTACACGTATCTTTTTCAAATTTTTAAATAAAACGCCCCATTTAATTTTATCGCAATAAATTTGGAAGGTCAAGTTTAATGAGTCCACAAATTTTCAATTTTCCATTTTTACTAGCGCTAAGATATGACAACACCACATATTAGCTAAGAAGTTCAGATGCGCTTAAATATTTCTAAAACGGCTAAAGCTTCGTTTACAAATTTCGGTATTTGAATGTTTTTGGAGAAGTAAAATTGAACAGTGATATTGTCATTCTTTCCAGTTTTGCGCTGCGTGTAATATTTTTGATATTTTAAATGGATTGCCTCATTTTTTTTAGTTGCAATAAAAGGGGCGTGCCAACTATAGTACGATTTAAAATTTTCAAAATTAATTCTTAACAAGTTACCGAGATATGAAATACACTGTAATTTTATTAAAATCTGACAACAATGCTGATATCACTGATCAATTAGGTATGTCTAAAAACCCCTTAATACCAAATTTTGTGAAGACAGCTCCAGTCGTTATAAAGATATTTAGGCGCTAACATACTATTTGCGAAAAGTGTAGTGGTATCTTGGCAACTAAAACGGATATAATTTTAAAAATTTTGAGACCTCCTAAATTTGATCCGCCCAATTTAATGCAACAAAAATAAATGGGGCATTTCATTTAAAAAATACAAAATATATGAGTGTAGTACAAAACCAGTAAATCTGGCAACACTGCCGATCTCACTATTTAACTCCGCATTTACGAAACACCCCAAATTAGGTAAATGAAGCTTTAGCGGTTTTAAATCATAGAACCCCTACATTTAGATCCGTAGTGGCAAGAAACATTTTTCGGATTTTTACGACCTAGCGCAGTGGGTGGACGAACATGCGCACTTAAAAGCCGTGGCAAAATACAAACACCGGCACCCCGTACCCTTCGTCAGCGGTCTGACCGTAACGCTCATTAGCTAGCGTACTTCGAACAAAAACCAGGACGCCGTCAACAAATTCTTTTCTGTAATGCGGATAGTTTGTTTGGAGCCGGGTGCGTTTACCTACCCTCAACTGGCTTGCGCACAAACCGGTTTTTTCGCCCATGAAATGTAACTTTTGTTTCGCGCAGGTTATAACATTGGCAATCCATCGAGATCAGTGTTTTAAATATATTAAAGAGGTGTAGTACTTTTTACGAACCCAGTATATCATTTTAGGCACACTAATGCACTGTGTTCCTTAAACACAAAATTTACATCCAGGTCAGGTTATTAAACTGTTTTTAAAGTAAATGCAATCGCAGGTTCTTATTAAGATTTTTATTTATTTTTACCTAATTGCTATGTTTGTAATCCGAAACCAAAAGTAATTTAGATTTGAGTTTACATTGTTTATTGCTCAAAATTCCCATCCATTTAAGCTTTGTATAAATTATTTCAAAGCTTGCTTTTTAATAGGATTTTAGAGTTTTAATTGCGGCCCCCGTAGTCCATTTATGTTTTTTTCTCCTTGAAAAAAGAGGTGCCCATGTCTGCTTTAGAACGTCTTCTTTCCACAGACTGGCAAACATTGCCCATAAACGATTTGAAGTGGCACGGAGTGTATAATAATAGTGTAGTAAATTAATGCTTCTCGAAATTATTTTTAGTTTAGTTAGGCAAGATATATTATAACAAAAATTAATTATTATAAATAAACTATCACTTTTTATTATAGACTATGTATTTTACATTATCTGAATTGGAGTTTAAAAATACAAATATACAGGGTGTCCGGAAAGGTGGTATCAAAAATAAAAGGGGTGATAGAATGAGCCAAAATAATGTTAGTACTTCATATAAAAAAGTTCTATTGCACTTTTTAGGGAGTTATTGACCTTCAAAGTTAGAATCAAAAAATGAATTTCATTTATAACTTTTGAACGGTTGCCACAATAATAATGATATTTGGGCATTAAAATAAAACAATGCTTTCAACACGCAGCAAGTCATAATTATACAGGGTGAGACCAATGATTTTTCGTTTATTGTATGCATTTTTTACAGAGGTGAAAAATTTTACATTTTTGTTTCACCGTTCGATTCCTTCATCATTTTGGTACAAAAAAGGATATATTTGAATCGATATCGTTGACCGTTTTTATAAAATCGCATTCTAAATCCAGACATACTCCTATTTTGTATGGGTATGTCTGTATATGGTAAAATTATAAAAAAAGTCTTTATTTGTAATATAAATTTTAAAACGCTTACAAACAGCATTTTTTATTATTTTTTACTACATTTTAATAATTTTCTCAAAAAATGTATTTTTTATTAAATACAAAATAAGGGTGTGTCTGGATTTAAAATGCGATTTTATTAAAAACGGTCCAAGACATCGAGATAAATAAAGTATAGCTTTTTTGTTCATAAATGGTAAAGGAATTAAACGCTAAAAAAATATCAAGATTTTTACCATTGTAAAAATACATACAATAAAAATAATCATTTGCCTATGGAAAAAAGCATTGGTATGAGTTAATTTTACTGCCCAAATATCATTATTATTGTGGCCACCGTTCCAAATTTATAAATTATTTTTTTTTATTCTAACTTTGAAGGTCAATAACTTCCTAAGGAAGGGCGATAGAACTTTTTTATATGAAGTACTAACATTATTTTAGCTCACTTTATCACCCCTATCATTTTTGACCTCACCTTTCCGGAGACCCTGTGTATTTTTAAATACATCTTACTTACCGCCAGCTGCATTTAATCTCTGTAACTTTCAAGGTTTTATTTTGAAAAGGTATAATTAGGTGAGATGAAAGTAAACAAAATAAAACACATATTAATACAATTAAATAAAACATTCAGCGAAACTAAGGTAATTGCTGTTACCAAACAATTTTTAAACTTTTTAAATTTTAATTAAAGTAATTATTTGAAAATAAATTTAAAGAAAAATCCGTTGTTTATTGTTTCCTATTACCTCTTTTGTATAAAATAAACAATTCTATTTTATTTTATTTTTTTTACTTTTTTGGTTAATAAAAAGATATATAAGAGTTAAATTGGCGAAACCTCAAAAAAGCTTTGATTGTAAGCGCATTACATGGTCCTTTAACAAATTATACCCGTGGTTAGCGTCATTAGTTCCAGATGTTTTGTTTGCGGTCTATTTAGTTTTTTACCAATAGTTTTTGATTGATATTGATATTGGTGTTTATCTCGGTGTTTGGTTAAAATTAATACAAATTCCCATAAAGTATGTATATGTCGCCGGCAAATGGTTTTTTAGGCAAATGGCTTCTGCCTAGTCAAATTACATTTGATTCTATTTGCTTAACCAATTTTTAGGCAAATAGAAATAGAAATATTTGCATAACCAGACGGTCAGGCAAAAGCGTCACATTGGGGGGTCATGGTTAGTTCTGATTAGTTTTTTTAAATTTCTTAATAAAGCAAATTAAAGAATAAATATTTTATTAACTAAAACTAACCATGACCGCCCCAATGTGACAGTTTTGCATGACCGTCTATAGCGCTTCAAACCAATCAAATTACACGTACTTTCGCTTCTTACTGTAGTCTGCAAAACACACTGTACTCCTAATATGTTATCAAATATATTACAGTCATTTGCCTAACAAGGACCACGGCAAATTTATTTACCTAGTCAAATGGCTTCTAAATAAAAATTATTTTCATAAAGTCATTTGCCCAGGCAGAAGGCATTGGCCTTGGCAGAAGCCATTTTCCTAAAATTACTATTTACCTACGACATATACCGTGGAGTTTCTTTTTTATTATTATTTTAAAAATATCTAAAAGATTTTAGCTTTTGTGGAGATAGGTGACATTTAAACATCCGTTCTAAAGTTAATTTAAAGGCAGAATAGTTTAAAGACCTTTAAAGGACGACAGTAGTGGACAGCAATTTAGAAATGGAAAAGCAAAGAAAAGGATAAAAAACCATTTCCTGCGACATATACCGTGGAGTTGTTTTTTTATTAATATTTTAAAAATATCTAAAAGATTTTAGCTTTTGTGAGAATAGGTGTCATTTAAACATCCGTTCTAAAGTTAAGTTAAAGCCAGAATAGTTTAAAGACCTCTAAAGGACGAAAGTAGTGGACAGCAATTAAGGAATGGAAAAGCAAAGAATATGATAAAAATAATTAATAGTTTAAAAAACTAAAAAACACGCTTTTATATGCAACTGAACTAAAAATTAGAAAATAATTTTTCATTAAAAAAATATTGTCATTTCATAGTAAAAAGCGTGGGGTGCATTTTACTATTTTTTTCATAACTTTTCCATCATAGATATTTGCAAATATAATAATTATAACATTTAATATATTTATCACCCCACGCTTTTTACTATGAAATGACAATATTTTTTTTAATGAAAAATTATTTTCTAATTTTTAGTTCGGTTGCATATAAAAGCGTGTTTTTTTAGTTTTTTAAACTATTAATTATTTTTCATTTTTTAGTTTCTGCTACTCTTGACAAAATGGCGAAAAATTTTTTTAATGAACAAGAGTGGCAAATTTTAAAATTTTTTCCAACAGATTGCAACTCACTAAAAATTTCTTCTTCATTAAGTAGCAAAGTTTGAAATTTTGCCAACAGATGGCAATCCAGGCAATGTTTGGACCGTTGCCAATATATTGCAACCCACTAAAAAATTTCTTCTTCATTTAATAGCAAAGTTTGAAATGTTGCCAACAGATGGCAACCTAGGTGTTGTTTTTATATTTTTATAATATAATGGAATTTTTTTTCCTGGCGATCCAAAAAAGAATGTTAATTTTATTAATTGCACATTATGTATTATGTATACATTACACATAATGTAATTTTTATTATGGAATCCTTGAACTAATGGTGCAACTAACCCTATATTTTTATTGTTCATAAAAATTGAACACCAATGGTGCAACTAACCAAATTGTGTAAAAACTAAAAAATTTCTTCTTCATTTAATAGCAAAGTTTGAAATGTTGCCAACAGATGGCATCCTAGGTGTTGTTTTTATAATATAATGGAATTTTTTTCCTGGCGATTCAAAAAAAAGATAACGGGATACTGTTTTTAAATTATTGCATCTTCATCGGTCCTTGACACGTGTGCAAAGTTTCAAAGAAATCGAATAGCTGGAAGTTGGTTAAAATTAGGCTCAAAGATTCCGTTACATAGATAGACAGATGGATAGATAGTTACACATACCACATATACCTTGTTATTTTTTAATTAATATTTTTAAAATATCTAAAAGATAAATGAGATAAAATAAAATGTGTTTTGACGATTAAATTAAATAAGCTAAAGTAATACAATAGGTGGCTAAATTTTACTAAATTTAATACTAAAACTAGTTCAATTAAAATTTTTATGCTAATAGAGTTTTTATTGCTGTAAAACGTCCTTAGTTACTTAGACTTGAACTGCAGACACAACAAAATCGGCTTTGTAAATTTTTCAATTCCTCATTGTAGAAATATTAACGAAATCTGTGAGTACAACCATTAAAACACGTAAATCATGAAAATATGTAAAAAATACAATACTAATTGCAACAACAACACAAAATATGCCTAAGAGATGGTATAGTGTCCCAAAAGGGTTTAAAAAATTTCAAATGTCGGCAATACTTATATTACAATTAAAACGTTGCCAAGTCGCATAATTTTAATTACTAATATCATGAAGTTTCAAGTATAGTAGAATAGACTAAAAATTATTAATAGTCTAAAGAGTCGTTATAGACAGGGACGTAATTATTCGGGCCTTTCTGGAGGAGGGGAGATTTAACCCTTCCAGACGGAGATAAGCTTCGCCCCCATAATCAGTGATCATAAAAAATATTTTTGAAAATGTAATGATAAATGAAAAAATAGATACTTGTTTTTCGGAAATACTGACACCATACAATACCTTCCCTTATACTTATACATTTTTATTCGGTTTTTGAACCAGACCTATCAAACCCTTGAAAAACACTGTAAAATAACTTTTGATCCACAAAATATACAGTTATATAAAGCTATTCTTTACTTTTTAACCGCAACGAAACATAAATTACAATTTAATAGGTGATTTTCAACAAGATACCACCTTAGATAAATCGGTCTTTAACGATCTTCTTTCGCTATGATTATTGCTAATATCATTTATACAGATCAAACTAATGTACATTACTCTATCTCTGTCTAAATCGCAAAATTCACAGGTAGAAAAAATGGGACGAATGCGTGTCTCTAAAGAAAATTGCACCTGCCCTTAAAACAGCTAAATGATTTAGAAGTTACTACGAACAAGATGCAAGTAATGGGCAGGTCATTATCCAGATACGTTCTTCTTTTTAAATAATAAGATATATTTTTTTAATATAGATACACGGTTATTTTTAAGTTGGTACTTTTCTTTTAACACTGTATAAAATACAAAAAAAAGGAAAAATTGTTCCATTAAAATTATCTCCGAAAATGCTTTCTCTCCGAGCAGTGTCGGACTGGGCACCATTTGGCCCACCGGGTAAAAATTAAAATTGGCCGTCATGTACAGGGTGTCCCAAATTTAAGGGTGGTCATGGGGATTTTTGTTATTAGGAAGCTAAAACTGACGACTAAAATTAGAAGGTGGCCCAGTGGAATTTTTAAAAGTTCATAACTTCAATGCGCACATTTTTTGACTTTTAAAATTTATCAGAGGGTTTTATTTAGAAATAGTTAAAAGTATAAAATCAAAAACAAATCACTCGCATATTATTTTAAAATTTTAAACCCGAGGAAGCGCCGCGGTATATCTCAATAGCTCATAACTTTTTCCAGCAAAATTTTTTGACCATCTAAATTTTTATAAGAAGGCTTTATTTCTTAAAAATATTTAATAGTAAAAAAATTAAAATCGAAGCCGTTCGCAAATCTATTGCAAATTCTCGTTACCACGAAGCGAAAAATGGCGACTAAAATAAACACTTCCCAGTGAAATATTATAACAGTTGATAAGTCAATGCGCTAAATTTTTTGACTAGATTTATCGTAAAATTATTTTGCAAATTTTTAATCCAAGGAAGCGACGCGAATTATTCAATGGCTCATAATCCTTTGATCAAATTTTTTTGACTATCTAAGCTTATTAGAAGGCTTTACTTAGAAATATTTTGATAATACAAAATTAAAAAATTAAAACTAAAGCAACTTGTAAATTTATTGCGCAAATGTTTGTCACGACATAGCTGAACTGACGACTAAAAAATTAGTAGGTGGCTTAATGGAATATTTAATAGTTCATAACTTTAATGCGCAAAATCTTTTAACCATCAAAATTTATCAAAGTGCTTCATATAAAAATATTTAATATTGAGAAAATAAAATCAAACCCGTTCGCAAATTTATTGCAATTTCCGTTACCACAAAGCTGGAAACTGGCGACTAGAATTAGGAGGTGTCCCAGTGGAATATTTTATTATTACATCATCAAAATATATATATTATTACATATCTTCAATGCGCAAAATTTTTAACCACCCAAATTCTATTGTTGAGGACTTTATTTAAAAAATAATTAAAAGTAAGAAATTAAAATCGAAGGCTTTTGCTAATCGGCTGCAAGTGTTTATTACCACGAAGGTGAAACCGGCCACTAATATTAGGAGGTGGTCCAGTGGGAATATTTAATAATTCATAACTTTAATGCGCAACATCTTTTGACTAACAAAATTTATCAGAAAGCCTTATTTAGATATATTTAAAAGTGAAAATCAAAATCTAAGCCATTCGCAAATTCTTCATCAGAGAGCTTATTTTTAAAATATTTAATCACTGTCGTACTGGGCAACATTTCGACCCACGGGACAAAACTTCTCAAATGCCCCTAATAGGATGCCCCAAATTCGAGGGTGATTATTGGGATTTCAGCAACCCTAAAAAAATACAAAGTTGTTTAAATTAGCGCAAAGTAGCATAACTAGAAGCGCTTTAATGTACCTCATAAATCTAAAAAGTCCGAAAGCTTTTGAGATATGTGTAAAGAACCAAAATTTGTGATTTGGTTTTTATTTTTGTAGTGATATGCACTAAATTTCCTGGAAAGCTTTATCAAATAGGGGCATTTTGTTGCATTGTCCCATAGTATAAAAACAAATTTAAGGGTTTCTCAAAGACGAAAGGTCGCTTTTAAAATATGTAAAGCTTAAAGTTTTTATCAGAAAGTGTCAGTCTTTTAATAGTGTTTTAAAAAGATGCTTATAAAATAAAAACGAAGAACATTTTTTGTCCAGTCATGTTCAAAAGTTTTCGGTTCTTTAAAAATAATTTTAATAATAATAGTACATTAGTAGTGCCTCAAAATAATTTTTGCCCTATATTGTATCTCATACGGTTTTTAAAATCGTTAAATATTTTCTATTTTACTATTATTGGCAAAAATTGGTAGGTGGAGAGCGATAAATAACAATGAACTGAAAAATATGTAAGAGTTTAATTTTAGAGACTTAAATCAGTTTCAATTTAAATTATTAAACTCTTTACTATAAAAGTCGGTTTCAACAACGCACAAGACCAGGAATATATTTTACGGTGATGAATAAGACTCGTGTAATATTGCGAAGAAGTAGGCACATACCGTCATTTGTTTTTACTCAAATCGATAAAGGAGCGGTCACATCTTTATTTTAAACGCCGACTCTGAAGCAGGCCAGAAAATTTCATGTGGTAAATGTATGTGTTTTACAGGTGCCATAAACTGACTTTCGGCTTGTGAAGTTTTGGCCAATTTAAGTGGTTTCCACTTGCTAACTTAAAATTGACTTTATACTTATTCTCAATCTTTTGTTATTTAGATCTATGTTTTTACCGTTTATTATCTAACCGCAGCTATCTTTGTTATTATTGACGTTTTGTATGCTTTGACCTTGAAATTACAAGGGTACGTTTAGTAAAATCTAGTCAGGTTAAACTGCTCTCTGATTGGTTAAATAACTTAAGTCGTCGAAATGAAAATTTCTCCGCTCTCTGATTGGTTGTAGTTAAAGGGGTATGTTCAGAAAATATATATTTGGGTAAAAATACAAGGAGTACGTTAATACCGCCATCAAATAATTATAAAGCTTCTGCGTCTGCGCTCGGCGCTTAAGCACGCCGCCCCAGGTTCAAGCGTGGAGGGCGCAGTGCTCTAACATGTTAGGATTGATAAGCTTGACCTTGAAATTATTGTCGTTAGCGACTATTCTTTGTCAAGTTTCATTATTCTAAGTTTAATAATAAGCGCCGCAATGATTAATTTTCTATCGGGTTACCGTTCTAATCGCTAGATTGATATCTCTCAACTATTTTTAAACAGCTGTAACGCCTTTATGGTTAAAGATGACGTCATGCGGTTTTTCGCTATTCGATAGGTATGACGTTAATGCTATATTTAATAAAATTTAAACCGCGCGCCCATGACTCAGTCATCAGGGTTAGGTGACGATTTTAGTCGATAGCGCCCGAACGGTACGACCTGGGATTTTCGCGTTTGCGCAGATCAATTTAAGGCCATAGCGCAAGTATCCTACGCATGGCAGCCCATTTCCTAAGTCACGTGATTTAGGAATCTCTGGAAAAGTGACATTGGCATTGTTGCCAGATTTTCCATCTCTCTTCATTATTTTTTTATTGGGGCATTTCATTAAAAATGAAAAAAATCGTGTTGCTGAAAACTGTGATATCTAGCAACAGATTCAAACATGTCCAAAACCTCCCAGATACCATATTCGGTAAAAGAAGCTTTACCGATTTTAATTTTTAAGCGTTTTTAAATTAGGCTTAAGCAGTCTTTTTGGATTATATTTGTTTAAACAAGAAAACATATGTTGTTTTTTTGCATTCTTGTTACTACTTAAAAAGAGTTTATCGTTATAATAATTATTATATGTAATTATAGATAAAAATATTATTTTTATTTTGGTCAGTAAGGTAATTTTAAGTCAAAAGTTTGACCCCTCAAAGAATACCGATTTTCGTAAGTTGCTGAGGGCAAATGGTGAATTTTTAACAATTTCATTTATGCAAGGAATGTAAAAAAGTTTTAACCAGATTTGAGTAGTTTTCCCATATGTCTTTGTTTAAACTTTATTTTTCCATTATAAAATGAATTAAATTTTAAACTAGCAATGTGCTATTAATATGATCATTGAACCGCACTTACATATTAACATTTTATGCAATAACTTAATACGAATAAAAGGAAAAATTGTATTTATAAATTACGTATAGGCGTATGGTACATTATATTTACTTGTCAGGCAATAAAAAGTGACATAAATACATTAATAACTATGTTACCCATTACATAATATTTGTTTATTTTGTAACAATTAGATAGAAGAAAACTATAAAAAATGTTTAATCTAGTCAGTTTTTAATTTTTATTTTAAATTTATGTAAAAATATCCAGTTTTTTAGTATCGCTGATGATTTATTTGCACATATTAATTAAATCAGTTTTATTACATAATATTTTTATTATAGAGTTTTTAAATAGGCTAACGAATATTTATGCGGTAACATGCATAAAATTCTTAAAATTTAATTATATTTTAATTACTTATCAGCTTTTTAATTTATTTTAATTAAATTCGTGTTAAATAATACAATCAGTCTTAAATAGGCAACGTATACAGGGTGTTCATTTAAAAACTTACCACTTAAGTTATCTGCGACAAGAGACAGATTTTAGGAAAATTGGACGACGCGACGCTCCTTCGACCCCTTAACCACTAGGGCCACCACCCCAAAACTCTTAAACAGGAAGGGGGTCAAGTGATATATCATTTTAAAGCTCCTGAGAAGTACTTTATAACCCTAGAATATAGGGTCGATGTTCACCTACTACAAAATGGCGATTCTTTAAATATTATCTGATGAACTGATTTGGATTTTTGTCCAACCCTGTATATTATCACCAGTATCACAATTAAAAAGATCTTTAAAAGATCTCAATACCATATTTAGTATATCTAGTTTATTAGTTTCAGAAATTTGGCCATCCAAATCAGGTTATCAGGTAATATTTAAAGTCCGCCATTTTGTAGTAGGTGAAGGTATTGACCTTATATTTTAGGGTTATAAAGTACTTGTCAAGAGCTTTAAAATGATGTATTACTCGACCCCTCTTTTTATTTAAGAATTAGGGGATGGCGGCCCTGGTGGTTGAAAGTTACAATTTTATGTAAAAAAAACGTTCTCCCTCAATAAATTTCTTGTCGTGTTTCGGTGACTTTTTCAAATATGTCTCTTTTCGCAGATAACTAGTATCAAGAAATTTTG
Source organism: Listronotus bonariensis (assembly GCA_014170235.1). Classification (NCBI taxonomy): domain Eukaryota; kingdom Metazoa; phylum Arthropoda; class Insecta; order Coleoptera; family Curculionidae; genus Listronotus; species Listronotus bonariensis. The sequence goes on along the minus strand of JACEGR010000099.1, from coordinate 132,206 downwards.
AAATTACTGAATCTCTGCATTAACGGTAGTTACTTTCAGTTTAATAACACATTTTATAAACGAAATGATGGTCTAGCAATGGGATTACCTCTTAGCCCCCTCCTTGCTGAAATATGTATGTGAAAACTTAAAGAATTTTTTTATGCACCTTTTGCTAAACACATACATTTCTGGTATAGATACATGGATGATATATCCTTGTTTGCTTTACCGGAAGTGATCAAGATTTACAACTTACATTAAACCACCTAAATTGCATTTATCCAAACATCAAATTTACAGTAAAAAAAAGAAGAATTTTCAGATACAACCATTTGTAATAACTCTAATCACCCAAATAGCCACAAATTTTTAGCATATAGATCTATAACAAAGATAAATTAAACAAAGAACTAAATACCATTAGATCGTTTGCCATGTATAACAGCTAAAAAATTAAACAAATTACTAATTAACAAAAACAGAAATTAAATACAGTAAATAAAATATATCCAAAAATAAAAGCATCCAACTCGGACAAAAAATATACAACCCTAAGTTTAGACCTGTATCTGACCAAATAGCAACTATTTTAAGCAGGGGCGTAATTTGGGGGAGGGCTAGGGGGGCTTAGCCCGTCAAGACGTCGATTAGCCCCCTAAAATGATTGAGCATTTAAAATACAGAGTATCTTTAAAAGGTCTGTACAAAGTGTAACCATACATTCCTTGGGCGAAAATACAACGATCTAACCAAGGTGGGAAGAGACAAAGTGGCCTAACTTTTCATTTGACAGCCGATAGATGTGACGTCAAGGGTATCCTTTTCAAAAAATGTCGTTATTTGTTTAATAGAGTAAATAGTGGATTAAAAAGACTCTAACCATTGTATAAAAAATATTTTTAAGTTTAAATTGGGTAAAAACAAGGACTCCCATGACGTCACAATATCAGCTGCTTACTGTCATAGCAAAGTTGCGATCTAACCTAATTCACTATAGTCGAAAAATGTATCATTTGCAAGATATAGGTTGTTAAAGTTTTCGTTTTATTTTAGTTATTTTTAAATATCTTTTTTATGTAAGAAACTTTTCCATAAAATTAGGTATTAGGGGGTTATCCATGGTGGGGAACATAAATGTGGAGGGAGCCACCTGCAGTCCCTCGCTTTTATGTTCAAAATGCAATATCTTTTTTAACCTTGTAAGCATATTCTACCTTCAGTGAAGAATTTCTATTCCACCATATTTTGTACATAAAAATGTATACCCAGTAAATATCGCTAAGAGCAATCGTTTTTAAGATATTCCCAATGATCTCAAAAATATTATGAATGAATACAGCGAAAAACCTAATAACCCCTAAGTGGGCACTGGAAAGCAAACAACAGGACCGGGTTTAACATTTTGTATAGGTTATTATTTATAAAGAAAATATACCAAGTAATTTTGTTTCTTATATATATATATATATTTAAATATTTTCTTTTAAGTTGTAATTTATTTTATTGAAATTTAGCATACGACAGTGCCCTTGGAGCACTGAACTCAATTTAAATTCCGAAACACTTATTTTTTAATTTAGGAGGACCCTATTTAACTTAACCTCAACCTAACCAGAACTAACCAGTTTAGGGCTAAATTGACCTCATATTTCTAGTCTAACCCACCAAAAAAGCAGTAAGTAATTATTTATTTACTTTGCATACAAATACCAACTTAAAATAAATCCAATAATATAATAATCTTAAACTAGGCTTACAGCGCAATGGAATCGCTTGGACTATTTTATTTTCATTTAAAACATTCTATCGAAAGATACCTATGTTTCTTTATTAACAAACGAGCAATAATCAAATTATAAGATAATATATGGTATATGGTATACATTGCTTATGGCCACGTGTTAAAAATTCAAAATATGGTAAATTATTTTACGATCGGGAAATCAATATTATCAATTAAATTATGAAGAGTGTGGCCCTGTCGCTGTTTAGGTAAACGCTTTCAGTGTTGCAACCACTATATTTATTCAAATACTGCAAAAATGTTGCCAACACTATATTGGATTTTAATTGAAAAACACTTACTTTTCCAGTACCGTTACAGTAACAGTACAGATCTTTTAGAGACACCCTGTATATTAGCATTTTTCGAAAAATTGTTTCTATACACTGGGGCTTAAGCCCCCAGCCCCTAAAAAACCAGAGGCTAGTTTCGCCACTGATTTTAAGTAAAAATAATATGAAAATAGCTTTTAAACCATCGCAAAAATTATCAAACCACCTTTTTAACGTGAAAGACAAGCTAAATAAATTTTAAAAAATCGGAGTTTGTAAACTAGAATGTTCAGAGTGCAATAGTTGCTACATAGGACAAACAGGCCAAAGCTTCGAAAAAGATTTAAACCATTTCCTAGACTCTGGTCATTCAATGCCTAATATGAATAGTATAAAAATTTTACACTTAGAACAAAAAAGTAAAAATCTTCTTAATCTGCAAACAGACATAAAAAACTCCCAATTATTTAATATTTCGATTAACTGTAAGTTTATTATAGCTAGGGTTGCCAGATGTGCTGCAGAAAAAAACCGGATATAGGAGAATTTAATTTAAAATTTTCAATTTTCTTAAATTTGGTAAAAGAGCTCTTTATACATTATGTAAGAAAAAGGTTCACTTCTGCTTAGTGGCGTTTTGCAGGGGTACCTAAACGAAGATTTCTGACAAAAAAATGTACGGCACTGAGTTTTAAGCAAGTTTGTTATTTTATTTATACTAAGCAGGTAAAAATACAGCTTTTTATCCCTTTTTCTATCCTGATTACTTTTTGAGAATATTAAAATTTACTTAACTGTATAGCCCTGGACCGGCTACTAAAAGTAATAATTATATAAAATTAACCACAAAGACTAAAATAAATACCAATAATATTTAAACTAATGAATTATCTTAAATTTATTTTTTTGTCAGATATAGTTGTTGAGGTACCGCTCAAGACAATGGATTGGGTAACTTTAATTAACTTCTAAATCTCCAAATAATTAAAATAAGCTTTTTATATTATCCATAAATAAAAGTATCAAATTTAAAATAAATTAAAATGACATAAGGGTTATTTAAGGTATCAACGAAAAATATTTTTTTAAGGCTAGCACCCTGTATCTGAAAAACAATGCCGGACTTTATGTTTATATGAACTGCAGAATCTGTCTAAAACATTCTGCAACACTCTGTAAAGACAGACGATTTTATTTGTCTGTCTGTTTTTCAATATCAATATTAATTTACTATTGAACTATATTTTGTAAAGTCTTGATTTTTATATTGTAATTATTTTACTTGTTTACAAAGGTGAGTTTCTTTAATTGGCGATTATTATTCACACTTGGAAACTTTCTTTTAAATTGTGGCATTTTTTATCCAATTTCCAAAAAAACATTCTTTTGTACGGTTTGTTAAGATTTTTCTGACCGGACAGACATCATAAAAACCAGGACGCCGTCAACAAATTCTTTCTTATAATGCGGATAGTTTGTTTGACGCCGGGTGCGTTTACCCTCAACTGGCTTGCGCACGAACCGGTTTTTCGCTCATGAAATGTAACTTTTGTTTCGCGCAGGTTATAACATTGGCAATCCATCGAGATCAGTGGATAGGACCTAACAACTCTTAAGGATAAACCAGATGTTAAATTTAGGGTTTAAGGTACAAGTTTATGTACTTACTTTTTGTAATTCATTCACTTTTAAAAACTTGTTTGAAACTGCCATAGTAGGCCATATGAATAAAAAGAAGCAAATGCTTATACTTACAAAATTTAAAGTAAATGCTTTTGCTTCTAAGTATAAGCAAATGCTCATGATATAGAAAAATATAGGCTCATGATAAAGACAAATTTGCTTATACTTTGAAGCAAAATCATTTACATTAAATTTTATAAGTATAAGCATTTGCTTCTTTTCATTCATATGGCCCCGTATGTCGAAACTGCAGTAACGCAAAAAGCAAAATAAAATATGTGACAAAATAACAAAGTAAATTTGTATTTTTATTACATTCTACGTAAACAAAGCTTACGTTACAGCAAGCGCCGCGCCGCCAAAGCGGAAAGATTAAATTTTAAAAATATTTAAAATAATAAACTGACCTATAGCAGAAAATCAGCCATTTTATTTTAGTGCTAATATAATGTCAATCGAATGGTAAAGATTTGATAAAACAAATTCTAAGAAATCCAAGGTCTTCTGCAAATACCAAAGAGAATAGACAAGGATAGAGGATCAATCGCCGTTTCGAAAAGTGGCACAATTTGAAGAAAGGGCCTGCGGGATGGCAGGGCATGCGCATACGCACTCCAATGTGAAAATCGGCGGTATATTCAAAAACATTGATTTATTGAGTAAATATTCAAAATAAAACATTAATAAAAAGTGTGAAATGTGGTTAATACTGAAATTTATTAATAATTTAATGACTAAATATTGATAATTTAGTAATTTAGTGCTAATGGTGCATTAAAATCTATTTGGTAGAAGTCTATTTTTTCTTAGATTGGAATACCTAGGTTAATGTGGAAAAATATATATAAATTTTAGGGAAATAAGAACTAAAAATGAAAATCTAAATAGAATTATTTCTTGAAAACTAAACTTTTATTGTGAAATTACATATTAGGCATAAAAAATGGTTGTAAAATGTAAAAGAAGTGTATAATTTTAAGAAATATATGAAAACAGCACGCTTAAACTTTCCAACCAAATAAATTATAGATTTATTTTAATCCTTTTTTTATTATAGTGTATAAGTTAATATTACTTATACTGAGAAAAGCGTAGTAGGATTTCAGTTTCCATAGGCCACTGTGCTTGGTCCATTTTATTCGATATCTACATACTTGTTTTTTTATGTATGAGGATGCAAATAAAATTGTAGGTTTTAATTAACAATAAAAATTTAAGTTTCCACAATACTGGATACTTACTTATTTTGAAATAAAATACTTTTGTAAAGGAAGCTCAAAAATGCTCGGTATTGCAGAAAAAAATCTTAATCCTAAACATCTTTTTTTTCCACAAATTTTCAATATTGACAAAAATAAGTGTACTTGTCTCTTAAGAAAAATTCATAATTTTTAAGATATTTCATATACCTACCACCGAAAACAATTAATATGGGATGGTTAAATTTTTTCGTAAAATTAATAATAGTTTGCCGTATGGTACGAACTTAAGTAGACACACTTTAATCTTGGTTTGTACCTCAACTGTGTCAGTTATTTAGTGTTTAGACCTTTTCATTTTTTCGCTTTAATATAATTTTTATCAATATTAATACATTTTAAACTGGTCATTTGTCTGTGTTACAGTTCAAGGAAATTTTTTAAATATGGAGTGAGCACACAGAAATTCTCTATTGGTTCATTGTCTTTTTACCTCCAGCAAGATATTCATTAAATATATTTTACGTATTTGTATAAAATATTAATGTATATTATATTTTGTTAAAAAAATAAATCTTACATAAAGTGTTAATTTGTTTTTATTCATAAAAAAACAACGTAATTAATTTAAAAATAATTTATTTAAAAAACCAATAAATTTACACAAATGTTGTTTCAATAATTTATATTTATAACACAGGTCACACGTAAAACTAAACCGAATAATACACAAAACAAATAAACAGCCGCAACAATCACAAAACATCAGCCATATTGAACATATTGAAAGTCAAGAGTTTTGACATTTATAACAGCCAATAGCAAGCCGAAAAAAGAACCTCTCATGCGCATGACGAGTAATCCCGCTGTGTTAAGTTAACCATCAAACCGGTTAAAGTTCGCAATATATTTGGCTGATAGTATTGATTCAGACACAAAAATGTTACGTAAAAAGTGCGTACTGAAACAAAAAAATTATAAATAAATCCATACTTTTAACCAAGCACGTGCTTTTTAACAACTGTAAGCAAGAATAAAATAAAACTTTGACGAGCTCTTTCGGTCGCTGAACACAATCACAAGTCGCACGTGTGTGCCATTTTTAATTGGTGGGGGTAAATCAACTGTTTCTCTCCCCTTGTCCATTCTCTTTGGCAAATACCGGATATTGATATTTTTATTTGTTCTGAAGTTATTCGCGATTAAAATGGGCCAAAATATAGACGACCACCCTGTATCTTGAGCAATAATCACAATTTTTGCCAAACCTCGTAGATGACTGATTGACTGAAAATTTGGTTTTGGACCATGCAGAACTTTTTATAACCAAACTTTTTCCTTAAATTAAAAATTAAAATATTTTTAGACGACCGACGCTAACTTACATAGACCCATTGTCAATTTGTTATTTATTATTTGTCTATTTACATTTATCAAAACAACTAATGGTTGTTTTACAAGGTGCGAATATGCAAAGGAAATATGCGTACTTAATTAAAAACAATAATTATTTGCCCACAAACAAAGTAATTTTAGAATAACCTACACAATGGATTAACAAATTCATTACAATTTAGCAACACACTCAACTTTTTTAACAAATTAAGAAAATAAGGCGAACCTTGTAACAAATACCATAGAAAAAATACATTAAACCCTATTAAACTTAGTCTAGTTACACGATTTTACTCAATTAAATCAGATTTTAATTGGTCTGAAATTACGTATTTTCTGTTTACATCAAATTATATTATACAGTGTATGTCGTTAAGTAATTTTACAATTACACATTAAAGAATCTATTGAGTAGTCCGTTACTTTGTGACAATACATTTTTACGTAGAATGTAATAAAAACACAAATTTTACTTTGTTATTTTGTCACATATTTTATATTGCTTTTTGCGTTACTGCAGTTTCGACATACTATGTCATTTTCAAACGACTTTTTAAAAAATGTGATAAAATTTGTGTTTTTATTACATTCTACGTAATTACACATTAATTGTTTATGTTTGAAAATAGTAGACTAAAATTTGGTAGTGAAAAATATAATTTGGGACTTCCATTGTGGAGCTTTTTGAGAAGCACGGTTTCATCAGTCCCTTATTAAGCACTAGGCTGACTAGGCTACAGCCTAGGGCATAGTCGCCAGAAAGGGGAGATTTTAGAAAAAGTTGTAGGACGGGGTGGGTTTTTGGTCTTTAATTTGATTTGGCAATAGGGCGACCAGGAAGAAAATAGGCGCCACGCTTTTTGCTTCTTAATTTAGGGCGCCCTTCTTTAAAATGTTTGTTTTTCTTTTTCCTAATAAAAAAATTACGTATTTTCTGTTTACATCAAATTATATTATACAGTGCGTGTCGTTAGTAATTCAACAATTACACATTAATTGTTTATGTTTGAAAATAGTAGACTAAAATTTGGTAGTGAAAAATATAATTTGGGACTTCCATTGTGGAGCTTTTTCAGAAGCACGGTTTCATCAGTCCCTTATTAAGCACTAGGCTGACTAGGCTACAGCCTAGGGCATAGTCGCCAGAAAGGGGAGATTTTAGAAAAAGTTGTAGGACGGGGTGGGTTTTTGGTCTTTAATTTGATTTGGGAATAGGGCGACCAGGAAGAAAATAGGCGCCACGCTTTTTGCTTTTTAATTTAGGACGCCCTTCTTTAAAATGTTTCTTTTTCTTTTTCCTAATAAAATAGACGCCCCAGTAAATTCCAGCCTAGGGCGCCTATAACGGTTAATACGGCCCTGGGTTTCATTAAAAACAATGATAACATTTTAGTAACCCAAGACCCAAGTATAGAAATAAGTAATATTTGGCCACCACTCAGGGGCGGTCATATAAACTTTCCGAGGGGGGCCATTTCATCATTAAATGCCCATATTTGCAATTATGTGTGTTTAGGTGAAAAAAAATCTGTTACAAAGGATGTAGCATGAAAGGGGGCCATGCGGCCCCATGGCGCCACCCTTATGACCGCCCCTGCAACCACTAATAAAACGCATCAATGCTGGGGTCCTTAGTAAACAATCTCACGATTCACCACACCCAACCCTGGCACGGGTAAACGCATCGCCATATGGTATACAGTGTGTCCCAGGATACTTAGGTGTTACAAGAGGACAAATAGACCAAAAATTTTGGAATTTTTAAACGTCCTTTTGGGAAAACTGGTCGCAGGTTTGAAAACTAATGAATATAGAATTTTACTCCGATTGGTAATATACAGGGCGAGTTAAAACAAAAATATGAAAAATGACCAAAAGTAAAGTACCTTTATTTTTAAATAGGACCAAATTTTATAAGAAAATGTTGTAAAGTATTAATTTTTTGGGAATTAAAGTAAAAAAAATATTTTTGTCAATTTTTACATGATGCATTACCAGTTTTTAAAAACTTTTTTTTAACTGGATGCCTTAAATCCAGTAAAAAAATATTTAAAATTATTAAATTATAAAATTTTCTTTTAAAATTTGCTCTCTTGCCCATTATTTAAGCTCTAATGCGTAATGTAAAAAATTGACAATTACATTTTTTTGACTCTCATGCTTTAACTTTAAATTTTGACATAAAATTTAGAATATTTACATGCAGCTTCTAGTATTCAACACACTGAAACTCAATTTGACCCAATCGAGCTTGCACGATATGAATACACTCCGTAAACCAGTTTGCACTACTAAAATAAAGACAAGGGAAGTCCAAAATTATGCTTTTGATGTCACTAAGGCCTGCTGCCCAAATCCTCTTATTGGACACGATTCTCGGATCCGGGTATATGAAAGTCGACTTATTATAGGTTTTTATGATTGCGACGCATACATCCTATGTCGAATAGGAGAATTAAACTTTCTTAAAAATATACATAGTTTATTTTTATCCCAACTTTGATTTAAAATCTCAAATTCGTTCCAAGGGGTAAAGTGTAGTGTAGTATATTGTAGTGGAGGACTAAAAAGTTGAAATAAGTTAAACAAAGTTTTGATGCCAAACGCGTTTAACTATGGTATGTCACAAATTTCAAAGATTCGAAAAGGATTTTATAATGCTTTTATTTATAAACAATTAAATCAAACTTCTACAAATTTGGGTTTCCTGTTCTCTATACTTGTTCGTACGAGTGGTCCAAAGACTTCTTCGACAAGAATTATCGTTCTAATGAAATTTACTTAACTTTACGACCTCGCAAATAGTGTAGTTTAGTTAAAACTAGTTATAACGAGGACTGAACACCTAATTACAGTGAATTACACCCATGATGCCAAACAGTTTTTGGCAGAAAAAGTTAAAACTAGTTTTAACTCTTTGTTATGCCAAACAAAGCTACTGCTTTATTTTTAATTTACAGCGCTATGTTGTATAGACAAAAGTAAAGGTAAATGACGATATTTTAAATTTTTGGCATAAAGGTTATAAACAGATGAGTTAAAATATCAGTAGTTGTTTTATTGGATGCACAATTTTGAAGAGGAATGGCAGAAGAAATTTCTGTATGCTATATATACAGGGTGTTCCAAATGTGGTTTAAAAAGATAAGGGACGATTCTACAATTAAAAATGTCCAAAAAGTTCATATTAAATATGGGTACGAAAATGCAATGTTTATCCGATACAGGTGTAATAATTAAAAAAAAATAAAACGGTGTTTTACTAATATCTTTAATATTCCTTATCTAATTTTAATTAAAATTTTGCAGTATTATTTGTAGCATTAAGAAGCTAATTTAGTTCTAACTTGATTAAGTTTATTTTGCCCAGTTGCGTCTCTTTCTATCCTTTTTAGTTTTTAAGCAAAAAAACTTCCCTAAAATGCATACCCCTGGACTACACAGGAAACAAAAGACAATTTACTTTTGAAATTTTTTTTTAATTATTTTATAATTATTTAGAAAACATTACCAACAAACTAAGTACTATTTACATATAAACTAACGAATTTTCCCAACTAAAGTGTTTTTAATATTTTCGCCATGTTTTTGGATGCGTTAGTGATCCAAGGATATGAAATTAGACAAATTTTATTTTATTTTTCGAAAACTAAGCAAAATACGTTAAAAATCTGTAGTATTCAACACACTTACTTGCTTAATCTAAACAAAATATAAAATTTGCAGAAAAGTCAGTAGCGTATGTTTGTTTTGTGAAAAATATACCGCCTGGTACGCCACTGGACTGAATAAATGTATTCAAGTTAGGGCTGAGTTAATCCTTTAATGCTACAAATTACAGTGTCAAATTTTACTTATTTAAGAAAATTATGAAAAAAAAGATTTTTTAAAAACCTTTAACACCCTGTATCTGGGAAACAATGCATTTCCGGCCCAATGTTTATATGAACTTTTCTTTGTTTTTTCCGATGTAGAATCTGCCCTTTTTTAAAACATTCTGTAATACCCTGTAAATAGCATAATTTTAGAAATTAGCTTTCCTTATACTTTAAAATAATGCTAAAATGACAGATGTTAAACACACAGCGCATTGACTAATTGGAATTGGATATAACAGCCTTAATTAGGTAATCTAAGTATTTTGTTAACATAATTAAGTATAACCTATTGTATTTTATTTCACAAGTATACATTTAAATAATATTGTTAACTAATTAGTGCTTAATTTACTAATTTAAATGAGAAAGAAATAACTTAGTAAAAGTTCCAATCACATTTTTTAAAAGTAAAATCGGTTTATAAGTGAAAAGCTTTTTGAAAAGGTGCAATAAATATAAAACATTTAATAACACATAAACTTGTAAGTGTGAGGCAGCAATTATATTTTTAAACTTTTATAAAGGGTGTTTCTGAATATGAGTAATCTCTAAAATTTATATAGAACACATTTAAATAATATGACAAGTTTTTATAAATTTCTATTCTAAAGCAGCCTCTAAAGTGTCAAACTCGTCACACCAAGCAGGTAAATGGAATAATTATAGCCCAAGTCGGCACATACGTAGGCAGGTACTCTGTTCTACATACCCCAACTAGGCACAGAAATTATTTGTATCTAGGTATGTCTAATAACACAGTTACTATATTTTTTTTATTTTTTAATTAAACCTAAGACTAATATACACTTACAAATGGTTAGTTGTGGTAAGCAACGCCTTTTTTTAAATCCTTAATTAAACCCAAGAATAATATACACTTACGAATGGTTAGTTTGGGTAAGCAACGCCTTTTTTTAATTCCTTAATTAAACTCAAGACTAATACCATTGTATGAGACTCATACAACGCTAATACACACTTAATATACATACATACAGGTTGAGCTAAATACCATAACACATAGGCAATGTGAGGAAAAGAGACATTCTAACTAAATTCCGGCATGTAAACATGCGTGACTAATACTGCTTGTTTTGTTATTTTATTACTCGCCGATGTACCAAAACTGCTTGCTCAAGCAGTATATGACTTTATTACCTGTAAGTTATGTGTGCCAAGTTGGGTCAGTATAAATAATCCGACAAGGTGTCATAAAATTGACCCTACTAAAGTGTGCCGAGATGGGATACACCCCTTAAAGTACGCTGCTTAAATCAGTTTTTGTTAGGTATCTTTTTTAATACTTAATTACCTAGGTATAGTTTTTTAATATGATAAATTTTTCTTAACTATCCCAGGTGTCCCTTGCCTAGCCGTTCAAGACTTACAAACAGTGCGTTTTTAATGAAATTGACTTGTAAGTCTAGAACAGCTGGACCGATTTTTAAAAACAAAGTGACCTTAAGGAGGTAAATCCAAAGGCCTTTAAAACGAGGTGCTACGTGATTCCCACTATTTGAAAAAAAAGTTGCTATTGCCCCCTTGACACCAAATCACGTGATTAAAATTATTTTAATGCCAAAAAGTAACCTAAGTGACACCATTTTGACAAAAATTTTATCCGTTCTCGATATCTTGACCCATTCAAAAGTTGGAGGGAGAGAACTCTTAAAAACCGCACTGTATGTATGTACAGGGTGGTCTTTTTTGGCTGTAATTATAAGGTATAGGCTAAACGGTAAAATTAAGTAACTATGGTTTTTGACTTGTTTAATCAATAAAATACATATTTTGTTTGGGTTTTTTCAATTTAAAGTGGTAAAAATGGTAAATGTAAGAAAAACTCTTCAGAACCAAAATAATGCGTTCGGGGGTGAAGGGGGGTGCTTTTAGGGGTAAAAAGGTTTTTGAAATTTCAAGCTAAACAGTAAATCCTGATAAAAAAAAATAAATGGTAAAGTTGTCGACATTAAAAAAAACCTACAACTTATGTCATAACCATTTTTACCCTAACCTCACAAATTTTCGAGAAAAGTAAAAAAACTGTTTTCTTTTTTTGTTTTTAATTTTATCTTTTACAAAAATATTTCGATTAGGCTGATATTTAAAGCAAATATACTTTTTATTATTCTTAATATACTTTATTTTTTTCATCAGTAAATATTTAGCCGTTATTTTTAAATAAAAAATTAAAAATTTTGAACCAACGTTTTGATTTAATTTTCTTCATTAAAAATGATTTGCTTATTTTTTTCGTTTTTTTGTTAACTTTTATTAAATGCAAAAATATATACTTTAATTTTTAAAAAATAATAAAAAAGGAACCAACACAAAATATTTGCATTTTTCATTATACTCGTACATTGTGTTATTTTCGTCGAAAAATTAGTACTATTTATTAAACCTGTAATTTTTGAAGAATATTGGAATATTTTGAAAAATCTAGAAACATTTTTAAATGTTAAAGTTAAATTACAGGTATACAGTGTGACCCAAAAATGGTGTTACAAGAGGACAAAGGAAACAAAATTTTTAAATTTTAAATCAGCATTTTGAAAAAACTGGTCGCATGGTTCAAAACAAAGAAATACAAAATTTTGCTCCTATTAGTAATATACAGGGTAAGTTATAGGTAACTAAAAATATGAAAAATGACCTAGTGTAAAGTGCTGTTAAATTTCAAAAATAGAACAAAATGGGAAAAGTAAATGTTAAAAAGAATTGAATTTTACAATAAAATTTGAAGTTAAAGCATTAAAGAACTAAAAATATTTATTGACATTTTTTTAGTTATAACTTGCCAATAGAAGCAAAATTTTGGATTTCTTTGTTTTGGACCATGCGACCAGTTTTCCCAAAATGCCGATTTAAAATTTAAAAATTTTGTTTCATCTGTCCTCTTGTAACACCAATTCTGGGTCACACTGTATACCTGTAATCCAACTTTCACATTTAAAAATGTTTCTAAACTTTTCAAAATATTTAAAAATTCTTCAAAAATTTTAATTTTAATAAATAGTATTAATTTTTCGACAAAAATAACACAATGTACGAGTATAATAAAAAATGTCGATATTTTAAATTTTCTTTTTTTTTTAATTTTTTTAATTGAACTATAAATATATTTTTCTCCATTTAATAAAAGTTAACAAAAAAAACGAAAAAAATCAGCCATTAGCGAACCATTTTTGAAAAAAAACAGAATGGCGTTTGAAAATTTTCATTTTTTTTTACAAGTAAGTTTTCATAATAACGGCTATATATTTATTAATGAAGAACCCTCCCGTCACCCCATAACGCATTATTTTGGTTCGAAAGTATTTTTCTTACAAAGATATGATGTAAGACATCTTTTTTGCAATTAGGTGTTCCTCCTGGACTATAATACAGTTTGACTTCCAATGGTTAGTTCTGATTAGGCTTTTAGATTTTAGACCTTTCAGAACTTTTTATAAAGAATAACGTTTTTTTAATTAATAATAAAAAAATCCCTATATAACATCCACTTTTGTAGACACACTGTATATATACCGTTTCGCATAGCCCTTAAAATATTATATTGTTTTGGAGATATGCTCCATATTGGTTAGGCGGATTCATTTATTGGATGGTCTTCTTGTTGAGTACACGCCTGGAAAGAATGGGACCGCTTCGGTCCTGGTCCCGGGGTATACGAGCTGACCCTGTTCAGCCCTATTGACCCCTATGAACTGGCCGGTCGCCTAAAACAAAATAAAAGAAAAACCCCCAAAAAACCCAAAAATTCTATTTAAAAACGACGTTTCGGTGGCAAGTCTGCCACCGTTGTCAAGTTAAAAAATTAAGTTAAAAATAAAAATAAAATATTAACTAATATTTAAATTAAAAATGATTAAAATTTAGATTATTTTTGTATCTCAAACTGAAAATAGTTTGACATATGTGTTATGAGTGACATAAGTAACTGGTGTATTTATTATTTGTAATACAAAAAAGGTAATAAGTTAGTTGATTTTTAGTTTTCCTGAAGATACTTCAGTATCGAGCAAAGGCAACCAAGTGTTATTTAAATTAACTGAAATTGATGCTACACAATTATCTTTATTTAATAATATATATGCACTTTCTTTGATTTTGCGTTTTTTAGAACAGGTTTCCTTTGCTAAAATGCTCGAAGCATCCCAGTTTATTCTATGATTGTTATCAAATGCGTGTTGGCAGATTTTTGATTTATGAAATTCTGTGTTTTTAATGTATGATCTGTGTTCTTTTATGCGTTTAGCTAATGGTCTACAAGTTTCACCTATATAAAACTTATCACATTCGCAAGGTATTTTATAAATGACATTTTTTGTATTTTCATTTAAGTTGTATGGTTTTGTTTTTGTTAATTGAGATCTAATGGTGTTTTGTGTTTTAAAGATTGTGCGAATATTAAATTTATTTCCTATTCGTTGAATTTTATTTGATAGTCCGGGAATGTGTGGTAAAAATAAATTTGTAATAGGTCTTAGGCGGGTTAGGCGGATTCATTTATTGGATGGTCTTCTTGTTGAGTACACAATAAATGAATCCGCCTAACCAATATAAAGCATATCTCCAATTCAGGTATGGGCCTAATATTTGCTCTATTTTTAGAGATTTAGAAAATAAATATAAAAAATTAAGTCATTCTGAGAATAGCTTAACATTTTTACACAAATGTAAAAACAACAACATTATTCCAAAAGGTTTAAGACTAAAAGCATCATACACTAATCACAGAGTAAACAATATTTTAGAAAGGGCAAGTTTAGCTTTATTACGTGAAAGATTACAATTTCATAGATATAATAACATTAATTTATTAAAAGAAATTGATAATTTAAAATTAATCTTGCAAAACCAAATTCATATTTTCGATTTTAATCATCTGTGCAATTGTGTTTATAACAGGTATTTAATAAATTTTGAAATTCAAAAAGACAAACATAAAAATAAATTTAATATTTTAATACAAGAAAAATTAAACTTAGAAGTATCTCATGTAATAAATAATGACATGATTAATAAAACTGTAATAAACTTAACTGAAAAAGAACCAACTAATGCTGAAAAACTTGTTCTTTCTAAAGGTTTAAATTTTGCAATTACACCGAAAACAGTTCCCAAGCTTGACATTATTTCTTGCATAGAAGAAACATGTCAAAACTTACCAATAGAACACCAAGACGAATTTAGAATTAGAACAAAAATCGCGTTAGAAAAACCTTTTCAAATTAAACAAAATCTAACACAAATTGAACAAAAAGCATTACAATCATTAAAAAGAGACAATACCATAAAAATTCTTCCTGCAGATAAAGGAAATGCAATAGTTATAATAGATTGTAATACATATGATGATAAAATAATGTCTCTTTTAAATGATGGTAATTACACAAAAATAAACAATGACCCTACTGAATGTATTGAACGACAAATTTATAATACGTTAAAAAAACATAAAAACTATTTTACAGATATTGAAAGATTTAAACTCACACCACACAACAGTAAAACACCACACTTTTACGGAGTACCAAAAATACATAAACCTAATATACCTTTACGTCCTATAGTAAGTTGTATTAACTCACCTACACATCTACTAGCAAAATTTCTACTTAACATTTTAGATCCTTTAGTAAACAATACTGATACATACATTAAAAATTCCAAACATTTTTTAGAGAAATTAGCTAACATTGATATCGATCCAAATAATACACTGGTAAGTTTTGATGTTGTTAGTTTATTCACAAATGTCCCAGTGGATAAAACATTAAATATTGTTAGAAATAAATTAGAAAATAATGTCCATCTTGGTGAAAGAACCAAATTAAACATAAACACTATTCTTGAGCTACTTACTTTTTGTGTCAAAACAACATATTTTCAATACAACACTGATTTTTATAAACAAACTTCAGGCATGGCTATGGGTTCACCTTTATTAAGTAATATTTTTATGGAAAATTTTGAGTCAAATTTTGTAGAGAATTATCAATATAAACCTTTAGTTTGGTGGAGATATATAGATGACATTTTTTCTATATACCAATATGACGAACACTGTTTGAATAATTTTTTAACACACATTAATACACAAGAACCAACTATTAGGTTTACTTTAGAAAAAGAAAGCAACTCACAACTACCTTTTCTTGACATTTTAATAAAAAAGATTTAAACAGTTTCGTAACAAAAATTTACAGAAAACCTACACATACAAATAGATACTTAAACTTCAACTCAAATCACCCCATAATGGTTAAAAGGGAGTTGTAAAAAGTCTATTTGATAGAATTAAAGTCATTTGTTCTAATCAAAATATAAACAATGAAAAAGATTATTTAAAAGATATTTTAATTCAAAATAATTATCCTCTTGATTTTATAAATAATTGTTTTCTTGAATTTGAAAATCCAAATATAAGACAAAATCAAAATAGACCTATTACAAATTTATTTTTACCATACATTCCCGGACTATCAAATAAAATTCAACGAATAGGAAATAAATTTAATATTCGCACAATCTTTAAAACACAAAACACCATTAGATCTCAATTAACAAAAACAAAACCATACAACTTAAATGAAAATACAAAAAATGTCATTTATAAAAAACCTTGCGAATGTGATAAGTTTTATATAGGTGAAACTTGTAGACCATTAGCTAAACGCATAAAAGAACACAGATCATACAATAAAAACACAGAATTTCATAAATCAAAAATCTGCCAACACGCATTTGATAACAATCATAGAATAAACTGGGATGCTTCGAGCATTTTAGCAAAGGAAACCTGTTCTAAAAAACGCAAAATCAAAGAAAGTGCATATATATTATTAAATAAAGATAATTGTGTAGCATCAATTTCAGTTAATTTAAATAACACTTGGTTGCCTTTGCTCGATACTGAAGTATCTTCAGGAAAACTAAAAATCAACTAACTTATTACCTTTTTTGTATTACAAATAATAAATACACCAGTTACTTATGTCACTCATAACACATATGTCACACTATTTTCAGTTTGAGATACAAAAATAATCTAAATTTTAATCATTTTTAATTTAAATATTAGTTAATATTTTATTTTTATTTTTAACTTAATTTTTTAACTTGACAACGGTGGCAGACTTGCCACCGAAACGTCGTTTTTAATTAGAATTTTTGGGTTTTTTAAGGGGTTTTTCTTTTATTTTTGTTTCAGGCGACCGGCCAGTTCATAGGGGTCAATAGGGCTGAACAGGGTCAGCTCGTATACTCCGGGACCAGGACCGAAGCGGTCCCATTCTTTCCAGGCGTGTACTCAACAAGAAGACCATCCATTATATTGTTTAAAATATTTTAAATAAAATAAATAGGTATTGTGAGACGTCCAAAGGTGCAGTTTTATAATAAAAGAATCGTTTAGATATTAGTTTCCTTAGTTAGGAAATGAAACATCTAGACAAAAACAAGGCTTTTGCCTTGAGGTAATATTAAAATAATCTGTATTGCCATTTTCACAACAAATACCTTATTAAAACAATTTCGACACCATTGATTCATTCTTAACTTTCAAAAAGATATCCATTGTTACGATATTTTTTCCTTAACTAAAAATAAATAATAGAATTAAAGGTATTTCTTATTTTGTAACATTTAATTATTAATTAAGTTTAATTTAAACAATAGTCAATAAATTATGAGTTAATTTATATTGTTAATTAAGCGAAACTTTTTAAATCGAATTCTCAGATTTATTCAATTGAAAAAAGTACGTGTTTGAAGTCTGTATTAATAATATATCCAGTGTGTCCGGAAATATGTGGGCAATCTCTCGGCATCAAACTAATTTTACTAATCAATTAGTAAAAACCTTATTTAAATAAGTATTTATTATTTTTGTTACATATTTTCCTATTAAAAATTATAAAACCTAATTTTTAAAAGAAAAAGACCCCGAAATGCTTCTTTTATGGTCTAAAAATATACAATTAAGTAATTTTTTTCTCTTAAACTAAATAAGATACGAAAAAAATAAGAGACATAAAAAGCAGTATTTTTATTTGCTTAATCTAAAGAAGGCACAAACATTTTACACACATTTACACAATCAGTGGCGTACCGTTTTTTTGTTGGAAATATTTCTTCAGTTGCCTCTCGAGACGCCACTGGACTTATTAAATGTAATTAGGTTAGTGATAAATAACCCTTTTAACGCCAATAATAACATTGCCTAATTAAAACAAAATTAGGTAAAGAGTAGTTAGGATAATAAAAAAATATATATATTTTTTTTTAATTTTAACACTCTATATCTCAAAAGTTAAGAGGTTAAGACATATGTTTATATGAAATTTCCTTCCTAAAATAAGCTAAGGAATCATAGCCTGTATTTTTAGTCATCAATTAAATTACACTCTGTATAGAAGACATGGAAATAATATAACAAGTTCCTATAAACTTTTTTTAAAAGCCCCTGTTTACTGTGATATGTGCCCTTAAAGGACAACGCTAAAAATCACTTTTTCTTGAATAGGTCATATAGTACTCGGTATAAAAGGAAACTTTTTTACCTTTTTACAAAATTATTCAATACAACCTTATTTTAGCAAAGAATTGTATTTCTCAAAAAACCCTTTAATTTATCGATATTATACACAAGCCCTTTTTTTAACAAAGAATTTAAGCTATTCAAAAATACTACTTTAATTTTTCTAATAAAAAGGGTGTAAAAATAATTAGCACTATTGTATAACGGTAAGCCCGCCCCTGGCGCCCTAATACATACAAATTTTCTAAGAGGACACCATTTTAAGGAGTTCTTAGTAGTATCTGTCATATTATAAAAATATTTCATTATACCAAGTACTATAAAAGTTACAGATTTTTATTCATATCTCCGTAAAAAGGGTCTTAAAAAAGTTTATAGGAACTTGTCATATTATTTTTTTGTGTTTTTATTTCCGGACACCCTGTATATTATTATCATTATAATTTAAAAGTTTAGGATTGTTTTTTTAAATACTCATTAAATACCAAAATCAGAAAATCCCACCAAAAAATTTAATGTCAAGTGCCATATTGATGTCGAATTTTTGTATGTGTTCAAAAGTAACATTCTTGCATAGAAAAGATAAAAAATACAAATAATGCAAATTTAAAAGTATTTACTCTACGCATTGGTAAAAAATGCGTTTGTTTCTTGAAACAATCTTGATTGGTAATGTTAATTGCTTAATTTAGCAAATAATATTAAGCTATTAGAACCACACCAATATTTTCCAGTAACAAAACATTTTAAAAAGAAAATACATGTCATAATTTAAGGCTTAAGCTTTTTTTTCGTAAAATCAACACTAAAAAGTTTTCCATATGGTGCTTACTTATATGGAGACACTGAATATTTCGTAAAAATAAGAAGGATTTGTTGGACTTGTTTTTAGGGGCTTTGGGGGAAGGAGGTGTCGACCTAAAGTCCCTTTTAATTAAACCACCACTTAAATTGCTTTTATTCTTTTGACACTGGGCATCATCTCTGGTCAAGACAACAAGAGTTCTTGAGAAATAGAAAATTTGAAAAGGAAAAATGGTCTCCAGCATTGAAACGGTTACCTTAAGGAGATCAGAGACAAGAATTGCTAGCTCGTCGGCATTACTATTTAAAAATGCTAAACTTAAAGTAATTAAGTTAACGAAAAACGACGATAAATTAGTTCGATAATCAAGCACTTAAAAATTAGAGTTCAACTTCACAAATATTTATATACCTCTCAAAAGTGTTATTTTCTGTAGTAATTTACAACCAAGGAAACAGAAATCCTTAGATCCAAAATTTTTATCAAATGCCCCTATCTTTCGCAACCCTCTTAAGTTTAATAAAATATAGCCCACCTGCACAATCTACGAAATTGAAACGTTTGCCCAAAATTAATTAAAACATTTTTCATTCGAAGTTTGGCGGTGCCGTAAATTTTAATTTTGAAAATTAGAGTCGTTAAAGTGAAAAATTTGATAAGTTCGCAATGGTCTAAAGGTTAATGGACAAGTTATTTGCATCTGCATTTAAATGGAATCTTAGGACCCGTAAATGTTTCCTATAATAAAATTTTACGATTTGCTAATGATACCGTTATTAGGGCCATAATTAAGTGTATATAATCGATTATCTTTAAAATCGCGCAATACACTATGCTCAGGGGTCGGGTTTACAAGCACAAATAAAAAGTGGAAGATGCGAAAATATGTCCTTCGTTCAGCCCCGTATCTAGGGGGAAAAAGGCAAGCCAGGGAGTCTGTCCAGGGCGCCACCTTCAAGGGGCGGCAAATTTAAGCCTGGCAGATATGTAAAATGTGTACATAGTGTACCAAACTCGACGGTGACCATTGAGAATTTGAAAACTGTAAGAGATACCAAGTCAATGAAATTAGGGAAAGGTTGCGTAATAGGGAGCCGTCTATCGATGTTTTGTTTTCCAGCCATTACCAAATTAACCTTGCAAATTACAATCTTAATTTATTTTAATATTCATAAGGACGCGTTATTGTAAGACTAGACATATATGTATAAATACTTAACTGTTACTATTATTTATAATATAGATATTTATTTAAATACTGGTAATAAGAAATTTCAGCTTTAAGAAAGTAGTAAACAAGTCCCAGTATCTTGTTTTGGCATGTTCTTCTATTAAAATTTCGTAGAATTTTAAAATTTCCCAAATTTAAAAGTTCCTTAAAGAGCTCTTTATTACGCAACTTTGCCTAATTTCAACTGACTTGGTATTTCTTATACGGTTTCCAAAATCCCAATAGTAACTTTCGAATTTAGGACACCCTATACATCACTCTAGTGTCTAGGGTAAAGTACGAACGCTGTAAGTTCAACACAGCCAAGGTTAGATTATATTTATAAGGTTGCCACGAGGGCGGGGACGCAAGGAAGTCCCTCCACCTAGAAAAGTTGGCAAGACTGGGTAAAATCAAAGCTGATTATCAATCCAGTGCCGTCAAGAATTTGCGCATTTCATTTTGCATTGTTTTGGAAGTGATGTAATTCCTAATGTTTTTTTTTTTTAAATTTAAAGTAAAAGAATTTACAACTTAATAATAATTAAAAACTGTTGTGTAAACGGTTGTTCTACTAATACAATTAACTGTATATCTCCGGCAATGAACAACATGGCCAAAAAATGGGAGATGTGACGTCATAACACGTCAAAGCAATATGGCCGAATGTCGCGACCCTATATAGACCTACTTTGCAACACAGCTACGTCATCAACAACCAAATGTCTAAATAAAAGAGCACCGACTTGCCATGTACTTTTTTACCATAGGCATCGCTTAATTGTATCACAGAATAACTAGCTACTGCAAATTGTAGATATAGGGTTTCTGTAGTCGATGGGATGTGTGTTTGGGTCATTTTGATGCCATTAAAGTATGACGTAGGGGTGTTTAACTAACAGCGTGTGAACTCTACTATACTAAGCCAGCGAGACAAAAAGAATTTGTCCAAGATTTTTCTATAAAAACCTTTATTTTTACAGTTATTATTTTATTATTTTTTGTTTTTTAATCTAAATATTTGTAATTTAAAAAAGTAAAAGTGACTTTGTATTAAATAAAAAAAAATAATAAAAAAATGTAAATTCAAAACATCAACAGATAGTAACTTTTCCTTATCATAATTATTATTTTGTTTAAGTATTAAAACTATAATATTAGGAACGAAAAAATATTAAAAAAAAGTTTTTTTAACTATTAATTAATATACTGTGCATTTGGGGTCATTCAAATCAGGTATTAAGATAAATTTTAATGTACCGTCATTGTGTAGTATGTAAAGGTATTGACTTTATATTCCAGGGTTATAAAGTAATTGTCAGGAGCTTTAAAATGATGTGCCAAGAGATCCCGCTTTCCTTTAATTTTTTTTTCAAGATGGCGCCTAGGCGGGCATCTTGAAATTTTTATTTGCCAATTTCACTGTAAATTCAGTATTTATGCATCAATTTTATATCTCAAAGTTTTAATTCAGTAAATTGATCTGTTTAAAAAATAATAAGGGTGGGACATCAAAGAAACGCACCGTATACGAATGCTTAATGTTTAAGACTTTTTAAAATTTAATTTTTATAACTACAATTTTGCCACATGTTAATTCGTTGGGTATGAATATAAAATAAGTGATACCTAAAACAGAATTATATGAGTGTTTATAAATTTGTTTATTGAACTAACCATAACTGTTTTAATAGATGTTATTTATTTGGGTACCTACACGCCAAGTCAGATTAAAATACCAAAAACCCAAATAAAAAAAAATAAAACATGTAACTAAATAACTAAAAATTTACGTTTCGGTAGCAAGTCTGCTACCGTTGTCAAGGTAAAAATAAATAACATAAAAAAATTTAAAACTTAACTATTATTTAGGTTTAAAATTTTATAATTTTAGCTTTAGTTTCAGGATATTCTAAAAAACATTTGACAATAAATGTCAAACGGTTGATTTTCAGATTTTTATGCAACAAACAATTTTTTTGGCTTTTTTGGTTTTTAATTTGTCTTGGCGTCTACCCAAATAAATAACATGTATTAAATGAATCCGCCGAATCAATACAGAACATATCTTCAATTCAGAACTGTTTTCCTTGTTCACTCACAATTATTTGGACTATTTTAAAGTTCAGGACGAATACAACGTTTATTTAAATGCGGTTTACACAAGTTAATACTCAAAATTGCTAATAAGTAAATCGAACACGACCCAAGACAAATAAACTCCACAGGTAATCTGTCTGAGCCGTCGCCGTCGGGTCTGCGAGCCATCTACCTATTTATGACCAGGAACCAATCGGTGTACTCGAGTTGCTAGACGTACGCAGATAAAACAGATTTAGATTGTTGAATTTCTAGACTGACATAATCTAGTTGCTAGACGGGGGGATGATTGATGTTCCTAGAGGTGATCTCAATAAATACAGGTAAAAACCTAACAATTTTTTTAAGCATCCCTCATACGGTCAATTTATTATAACATAAAATACGGTTTTCGGTGTTTTATTTCTTGATATAACTCAATTATATTATTTAATTCCTTTTTTATACCTGAGACTAATGAATGCTTTATTAATTTACTCAAGAATTGTGTTGATTCTTTCTTTCGGTTATTCATAAATAGAATCAGACCGTGCAGCTATAAAAAAATTTACACGGTCGGACCGTGCACGTGTCGTCCCCCTTATAAAATAAAGGGGTTTTAACAACAAAATAAAGCAAAGTAAACGAAAATGGTATTAAACATTCGTTTTTCACCGTCTAGGAATTCAACAATGTTTTTCAGCAACTTGTGCATCTCTATCTAGCAATTCAACAGTCCCAAATTCACAATTTTGTTATCACCGTCTAGCAACTCAAGTACACCTGAACCAATATACCTACGACCTTGGGAACTAATTTACATATTAATGTTTTTGGCTTTATGACCACTTTTCTAATCGGACCAATTTACCAATACCCATAATTTTTGGCGTCCATGAACAGTATTTAATCAATATCATAAAACTTTAGAGAGAGTTTAAACCATAGAGCGTGACATAGCAAAAATGGCTGTTTGAGATAGTTGTTCAAATATTTTTAAATTTAGTCTGATACTAAACATTAATCTTAGCGATGTTGCAATTATCAACTACCCCTTCTAACAAAGAGTAATAGCCAATGTAAGGTAAGCTCAGTTCTTCATAAAATATTATAAGCATAATTATAAATCAAAGTTAACTTTCTTCCTTTACCACTTATTATCTAAGCCTTATATAACTGCCCGAATTTTAATATTGGTCATAACTCGTTTAGATCCATGTGAATGAGAACACTCTTTACGCGCAAAAAGTAGGCACTGGCCCACACCTGACGATTTACACCGGTATAATTAGGAAATAAACATCATATCAAATTTAACCATCTCGATAATATAATTTATACAATGTATGGGAGCGCACGCAATAAATCGGCTAGCAATAAGTTTAATAATTTTATTGTACAGGTTACTGATTATTACTTGCACTTAACTAATTTAATTTTGACTATTTTACTTATTTAAAGAACACGGTAAAATTAGAGCAAATAAAAAGAAGATACAGTTTTGTTTTGAATTTAAATGTTTTACAAATAAAGGGCAATGAGTTTTAAAGTATACCGGGTGTGTGAGTTTGTCCATAAATCAATAGTACACAGATTAACCACAGAGTCCTTTTGCCAAAATATTAGGCTCTAGCCAAATATAAACCCCACCTACGTTTTAAAGTTGATTATAGGGAGAGAGAGAGAGTGAGAGAGAAAGAGAGATAAGTGCCAAGGTGGAAATAAATAGTATAATTTATTTCCTTATATTTTAATACGTTTCGAATATTGTATTTAAACATAATACAGTCCATTTTAATAAAAACGAGCCACTCTCTATTATTCCGTTATTTGTACACTAATAAAAAAAAGCCTGATACACGTAAATTTTCATTTTTAGGGGGACACATTTTTCTGTCAAATTTTAATTGTTCAGGGTTATTCCCTCCCTCCACCAACTCAAAAGTCAAAAAGATTAAATGGGGAACGGGTTTAGGTGATACCTTATTTTAAAGGGTTTTTAATTCTCCCTTTAACAGAGTTCAATTTTTCAAAATCGATTCAGTACTTTTCGAGAAAACGTACCCTAAATTCTTGGTGTCTTTAGCCCCTCTAATTTTTTTTTTTAAAACATTAAAAGAAAATTTGCTTACTAGATATATCACCTAATTGTGCAATATTTCATAGATTCAGTTGTTTTCTATTACTTCCGGTTAAGCCGGAAACGATCTGAACTTTATTATTTTAAATAGGACACTTGGTATATTTTTATTTATTTGGATAGAAAACATCATTCCGAATACAATGTCACAACTTTTGCAATTTTTTGAAATATACCCTTTAAATATTTTCAGTTTTTAATTTTTAATCTAGAGTGCCACAAATGAAATAAAATGATACATTTTGGGACCAAGTAATCACGGCAAAATAAATAGTTACATCTATCTTGCCTTGACACCTTTCCTTTACAGTTTTATCGCAATAATGAAACCCTAAATAAAAAAATTAAAAATATTTATAAGTAGTAGGTGTCAAAAAGTAGCCAATAGAGAATCAATGTACTCGAAATGGCATTGTGTGTTGTTGCATGGGTATTCCAATAAATAAAAATATATCGGGTGTCCCATTTTAAATTAAAAAATTAAGGTCATTTCCGGCTAAACCGGAAACAACAGAAAACAACTAAATTTATGAAATAGTGCTTATTTCGCTGATATACCGACGTAACAAATTTTATTTTAATATTTTAAAACTTAAAATAGTTACAGGGGCTAAAGTTACCAGATATTTGGGGTACTTTTTTAAAAAACTACTAAACCGATTTTAAAAAATCAAGTCAGTTAAAGAGAAAATTTAAAACTCTTTAAGATAAGGTATTACTTAATCCGCTTTCCCATTTAAATTTTTTATCGTTTGTGTGGGTGGAGGGAGGGGATAACCCTATACACGTAAATTTTGACACAAAAATGTGTCTTCTTAAAAATAAAAATTGACGTGTTTAAGAAATGTTCTATAAGTAAACAAATAATAAAATTATAGGGGTGGTTCGTTTTAATGGGAATGCACAGTAACTATAAGTAGATACGTTTGGCTAAACTCTAAAATTTTGATAAAAAGAATATGTGGTTTCTTTGTGTACCATTTATTAGAGGACACCCTTTATATAACGGATGGCTCTAAAAGGTCTGTACTAAATGCTTCCACCACGGGGTAGCGTGCCTTGAAGGGACCCCGTATCACAATAAATTAAGAAGTCCCAAAAAATATTTGAAGACCAAAAAAAGGTCCCCACTTTCGAAAAACATTTTTTTTCTTATTTAAACATTGCTTTTTTTTGTTTCAATTAAAAGAAAGGGCCTTACTTTCCCCATTTAACTGACAATTTTTGCTTACACAAATTTGGGGGCCCCTATAGTCCGGGCTACCACTTCTTTAGACAAAATAAAACGATATAACACAATCTACCTTAGTCAAAAAGTTTATCGTTTGAGAGATACAGGGTGTCAAAGTTTTCATTTTATTCTAGTTATTTTTAAAAAATCATTTTATTATTAAACATTTTTTTACAAAGATAAGGCTTAGACTATTTTCCAGGGTAAGGAAACGAAATTTGTTAAACGTTTTTTTTTTTTTTTTGTAAAATGTAGAGGGAGCTACCTGCAGTCCTTTGCTTATGTTTAAATTCTCATAACTTGGCTTTGCCTCGGGATTTCATCACTGGACTCACATAGGTAAATTGCGATAGATCGTTTTATTTTGGTTTAAGAAATTTGTGGTAGCATTTTGTTAAGACTTTTTGGAGAATATATAAAAAAACAAATTAAATCTTAAAAACTTTGCTAAATACTGGTCATTAAGTATATACAGTGCCGTAATATGCACTAAGCTGACTACGCTAAAGACTAGGGCGCCGTAAAGGAAAAACGAAATTCCAAAAAATAAATTTGCATTTCAAGTATACATAACTATATTATTTACCATCGTGCTCCTAAAAAAACTGGGACATCCAGATATCCTTACATTATAAATAATATTTTTTTATGTAACTTTTATTTATCTATTTATTAATTAATAACAGGCGTCATTTTATAATTAGACCAGGATACCAGCAGCTCGACTTAATCCGGGCCTGAATGTGTACCAGTATTATGTATATAAATTAATTTATCTAAAAACTGAGACCTGGAACCCACACTATATACAGGGTGTTCATTTAAAAACTTATCACGTAAGTTCTCTGCAAATACAAGTCAAGATATTTATTGAGGAAAACATTTTACCAAAGATTGGACGACGCCATTCAACCCCTTAACCACCAGGGCCACCAACCAAAAATTCTTAAATGAGAAGAGGGTCATGTGATATATCATTTTAAAGCTCCTGACGAGTACTTTATGACCCCGAAATCTAAATTGAATAGCTTCACCTCCTACAAAATGGCGGTACTTTAAATATTTTTTTTCGCCCTTTCGGGGTCATCCCACCCAGGCCCGACGACCGCCCCCTAGGTGGTGCACTGCAGCCTGAAGGCTTATTGTATCTTGACCTCTACTCCTTCCCATTCACACACCATTCATTCACTTTAAATATTACCTGAATACCTGATTTGGATGACCATATTTCTAAAAGTTATAAAGTTAGATATACTTAATATAGTATTTTCTTAAAGCTCTTTTTGGGGTCTTTATTATTGCGATACTAGTAATAACATACAGGGTAGAACAAAAAAGTGTATATTTTTAATGTTTAAAGAGCTTTAAGGTAATACCACAATAAGTTTATCCAACTTTATTAGAATCGGAAATTGCAATACAAACAGGTAATCAGGTAATATTTAAAGTACCGACATTTTGTAGCAGGTGACGATATTAACTTTATATTCTAGGGTTATAAAGTACTCGTCAAAAGCTTTAAAATGATGTATTAATCGACTCGCTTTCTTATTTAAGAATTTTGGGCGGTTAAGGGGTTTAAGGGGTGCCGTTCATTTTTTTTTTTTGTAAAAAACGTTCCCCTCAAATATATCTTGACGTGTTTCGGCAATTTTCTTATATCTGTCTCTTTTGGCAGATAACTTGGGTGGTAAGCTTTTAAATGAACATAATGATTACATTAAATGTAAGAGGAACACTTTGGTAAAGAAGTTTTTTATTTTGGAATTTCCGAAAAAAAAAAATTTTTGTTAAGCCCTCAACAGAAAATCAAAAATTTGAAATGCAAGTTCTCCATTTGTATTTTTTTTTTTTTTTTTTTTGTAAATTTTATCAAATTTTAATGACAAATATTAAATTTCGCAAAAATATCTTTCTTTTTCTTGTAAATAGAGGCATTTGAAAGTCTAAAATATAGATAATTTTATAAAATTTGATATTTTTTAATAAAATTTTATTAAAGCAACGAAAAAAATTTAAATGGAGGATTTGCCTTTAAAAGTTTTAATTTTCTCTTGGGAAGGGGGGAATGGATATCCAAAAAATTTTTTTTTCGCAAATTCGAAAATAAAAAAATTATTTACCAAAGTGTTTCCCTTTAGGCCATAAATATCAGGTATATGTTTGCTGTTGGTTTCGTGTCTCATTTTTTAGATAAAAAAATAAAATCCTATTTGCGCGCCTGACGTATACACAAACTGAATAGGTTGTTGTAGTACTAACTGCATCTAATTAAAGTATCGTAATTTTAATATTATTTAGTCGTTTCAGTCCTTTTTGCAACTCTGTATGTCTATATAACAATTTGTGTTACGTACCGTGTCCAATAAAAATTATTTCCTCTATATGCGGCTTTCTATTCTTAATTAATGGTCTTACTTAAAGATCCTAATTTTTGCGTTTGGTACAAGTTTGTTATTAAAAAGTAAACGCATGCCATATAGTTACTTTTCTGGCCTAAATAACTAAGTATGTGTAAATTACTATAATTAAAAAAATAATAATGGTTTTTGTAAAGCACAACAAACGTGAACATTTAATGTTTACTTACTTCTACTTTAAACAAGGTTGTATAAACGCATTCTCCGATCTAGTTTTCTATAATACATAATACAGTGCGTGTCTAAAGCCAGGATAAATCCTCTTAACTTTTAAATTGTTTGGTCCTTTTTCATTGAAAATCTTACGTAAGACAGCATAAATCAATTTTTAGGCAAGATATGACAGAAATAAATATTAAACTGAGAGTTGGACACCATTAAAAAAATAAATAAATAGAAAGCGAGGTCTTATTGCACACCATTTTAAAGCTCTTGACCAGTACTTTATACCCTAGATAAAGTCAGTATCTTTACCTAGCAGTACTTTAATAATTACCTAAATACCTTATTTGGATGGCCATATTTTCGAATCTAATAAAGTTAGATATACTTTATGTTATATTTTCTTTAAGGATTTTTTTATTGGTAATATTGGTGACAACAAACAACAAAGGGTATATATTTTTAATGACGCACCATGTACAATTTATTACCTTTAAAAGATATGTAAAAAACTTTAAGAAAATAACACATTAAGTATATTAAACTTTATAAGTTTTGGAAATATGGGCATCCAAATCAGGTGTTCGAGTAATTTTTAAAGAACCGCCGTTTTGTAGTAGGTAAAGGCATTGACTTTATACTAGTCAGTCCAACAAGAGTGGGTTTTTATATCATAAATATTCTTTACCCAAGTTTGTTTTAATTTGGCAGTGATATTTATGGAATTTAGGGGGTAACTAATCACTTACTTAATAATATTTAGAAAGTTAAGTAGCTTCTCGAACCGCAAATGAAGGAATATTACAAACAAAAACAAAACGGTTCGCCACTGACTATGCAAATGTGGGTAAATTGTTTATAATTTCTTTAGATTAGGTCAATAAATATGCAGTTTTTATTTAAAATGGCGCCCAACTTTTTGTTTGACATTTATATTTGACATTACTTGCCTACAATTTGGTTTATGTTGTCTATAAAGTCTTTAAATTTTCATGAAAAAATACCGAACAATTCAAAAGTTAGAAGGAAGGGGTTTGTGACTTTAACCACGTACTGTATAGTTAACATAAGTACGTATAGCTACTAAAATGGTTTCTATATACAGAGTGTTATAATATGTTGATAAGAAAATAAAAATATAAAAAGAAAGTTTAAATAAACATGGTCCGCAAATTTTTGTTCTCAAGTGTTAAAGTTGTATAGAAATGTTTTTTATATCATAAATATTCTTTACCCAAGTTTATTTTAATTTAGCAGTGATATTTATGGCATTTAGGGGTAACTAAACACTTACTTAATAATATTTAAAAAGTTAAGTAGCTTCTCGAGCCGCCAATGAAGGAATATTACAAACAAAAACAAAACGGTTCGCCACTGACTATGCAAATGTGGGTAAATTTTTTATAATTTCTTTAGATTAGGTCAATAAAAATGCAGCTTTTATATATATTTTTTTCATCAATTAAATTCATTTGAATGCATATTTAAAAAAAATAGCATAAAAAAATTGCAAGAACTGTTTCTTTTAAAAATTTGGTTTTAGAATTTCTTATTCGTTAGTAGTTATGGACCAACAACAATAAGTACTTATTTAAATAAGAATCATATTCAGTCTAAAAATTTTAACACCCTCTATCTTGAGAAAAAAAATTTACGGACCCATGTTTATATGAACTTTCCTTTCTAAAATACCTTATCATCCCTTAAATTTTTTTTAAAACTTTCTGTAACACCCTGTGTATCAGAATTTGGTTGTAGTATTTCATTTAACTGCAATTAACAAGTTTATTACATTAAAATCAGCCTAAAATTTTGAGCCTTCCAATGTCTCTTTTAGCGCTCAAAAGAGATGCAAATTATATAATTGTACAGGCTGCCTCTAAAAGGTCTGTACAAAATGCTACCATACACTCCTTTGGCCAGAATACAACGATCTAACGCAATTTATCTTAGTCGAAAAGTTAATCGCTTGTCAAAGTTTTTGTTTAATTTAGTTTTTTTAATACCTTATTTAATATTGACATTTTTTACCAAAATTGTCATACGGGGTTTTTAAAGTAAGAAATCGAAAGCTACTCATATTTTTGCTGTTAAATGTAAAGGGAGCCCAGTCAGTACTTCTGGTTGATAATTGTTCCATATCTTTTGCACAAAAAGAGTATACTTCTCACCCCTTTACGCTTTATTTAGGCCACCCGGATTTCTCTAAAAGGTCAAATTGGTACTGCAATTTTCTTACGCTAAAATACAACGATTTAAGCGCATTTTTCTTAGTTAAAAGTTGATCTTTGCGAGATACAGGCTGTCCTGGTAAAAAATTAATGAAAAATTTGACACCCTGTATCTTGCAAACCAACAACCTTTTGACTAATGTAAATAACATGTGATCGTTGTATTTGGGTCGAAACAATGTATGGTAGCCTTTTTTACAAGACCTTTTGGACACTGCCAGGTGGCCTAGATAAAATGTGAATAAATATAAACTTTTGTGTGAAATAAAATGTTTAATCTGAAATATCTCAAAACGGTTGTGCGTAGCAATATTTATTAGGTATACCTTTTTTGTGCAAAAATATGGTAGAATAAAAATTCTATACTAAAATTATAATATACCGGGGCAAAAGTTATAACACTTGGAACCTAAGCAAAGGACTACAAGTGGCTCCCTCTACATTTTAAGTCAAAAACATTAGCATATTTTGATTCCCTACGAAAAAATACAAAATAAAAGAAATAATAATTATATAAAATACCTTTTAATATTCATTTTTGTAAAAAAATCTTATAATAAATAAAATATTTTAAAATAATTACAATAAAATAAAAACTTTGACACCCTGTATCTTGCAAACGATCAACGTTTCGACTAAATTAAATGACGTTAGATCGTTATATTTTGGTCCAAGAAATTTGTGATAGAATTTTGTACAGACGTTTAAAAGACACCCTGTATATCTGGAATATAAGATAAGAATGTATATCAATTGTATAGAATATGGTCGGGCGTTATTGCAAAATAGGGACTCTCCTATTTAAACAAGTTTCTCTTAAATTAAAATTTAGCTATTATTTTTTAAAATGCTCAAAGCAAAATTATAATAATATAAATAAAAATATATAACTAAATGTTTTAATTTACACGGTAAATCCCAAACCTCTTAATTAAATTAGGCTATTGTTTTAATTTACCTTTTTTCTTGTTTTGTAGGAAGTTCCTGCGTATACTCTAATTGCTTAATCAGGAGTTTGTTCAGTTTAATTTAAGGAATAAATTTTAAATCCTAAACTAACGTTATAGAGTTAGGGTTAATTTTTGCAGCCTTTTTACTTAACTATAATAGCCATAAAAAAATAAAAATACCGTTGTATTCTTGTCATTAGACCCCACTGAGCAGGTGCGGTAAATTATGTTGTGTCATGAAATATTTGACATGTTTTAGTTAAAGATAAAATCTTAACTATTTTTTAAGTTACGCAGGTCAAATAAATAAACAAATGAACAGTCTTTATTGTTAAAATCATTGGAGAATAAAACAGATTTCTTTGGCTGTATGGCTTATCGTGTTATTAAAAATATGCCCTTTAAATTATGTATACAGAGTGCCCAGAAAGGTAAAAATGATAGGGGTAATAGAGTGAGTCAAAATATTGTTAGAACTTCATATAAAAAGTTCTATCGCGCCTCGTTAGGAATGTATTGACCGTCAAAGTTGGTATAAAAACTTATTTTAATTATAACTTTAAAACTGTTGCCACAGTACCAATGATATTTGAGCCACTATGTAAATATCCTCATACTGAAGCTTCTTTCCATAGGTAAACGGCTATTGAGTACGTTTGAATTATACAGGGTACGACGATTTTTTTTTTTCATTTAATGTATGCATTTTTAACACAAATGACAAATTTGTAATATTGCTTTGACCGTTTATTTTATTTATCATTTTTGGACAAATACTACTATACTTTATTTGAATCGATATCTTGGACCGTTTTTAATAAAACCACATTTTAGGTCCAGATATACCAGTTTTGTATGAAATGACTTTTTCAATTTTTTGAGAAAAATATTTAAATATAGTAAAATTATTTAAAAAAAACAATTATCTATATTATAAAGTTAAAGAGGCTTAACCGGCTAGCCTATAAAATAGGTCCTATGTTATAGAATCATTAATAAATAGTCAAAAGAAGTATTGTATTGAAGTGAATAAAAATGTAAATATTTTTCTTGTGTAAATCATATTTTTAAAAGCAAACATTTTTATTAAAAACTCTTTTTTCGGAATATCATTAAACAAACGTTTAATTCATTTGTTTCCTTGTAAGGAATATTCTGATATAACTTTTTGACATTTTTTGGGCCACCTCAAGATGCTAAGTAACATCTAACACTTTTTTTAATTTTTTTGTTTAATAAGTAATAAACTTTACCCTCAGACTAAGAAAAAATATTTATATTTCACTTTACCCTAGTACCTAATTACAGATAATTGCAATGCCATACAAATAAAAAGTCAATGATGCTATCATAGTTCTCTTTTATTTAAAGGAGGAGTAAGGTTTTTAAACTTTTTTTAACATTAAAAAAAATCTAAATAAAGAACATTTTAAAAATACTGTGTA
The DNA here is from genome assembly GCA_014170235.1 of Listronotus bonariensis. Taxonomy (NCBI): domain Eukaryota; kingdom Metazoa; phylum Arthropoda; class Insecta; order Coleoptera; family Curculionidae; genus Listronotus; species Listronotus bonariensis. The sequence continues at coordinate 98,793 of JACEGR010000099.1, read as the reverse complement.
AAAATGTAAGATTAATCGAAGCAATTTTAACGAAGATACGGAGGTTTAAGTAACCACCTTATCAATGACTCTTATGTACGAAGCTAACTTTAAAGCGCTTTTCCCACAAATCACGTTTTTAAAGTCAGTTTAATAATTTTTGAGGTAACGCTGTGGAGTTCTTTAAAGTTTTTTAGTATTTCTAATTTAAATTAAAAAAAATATGAAAAATTAAAATTTTAAAAACGCTTTCAGCGTTACCTGGGGAAAACGATTATCCAACGGACAAACCTAAATTTTTTGATTTAACATCATTCAGCACCTTTTTTTTTTCGAGGCGCTTCCGAATACTTGCCGTCATTGCCGTTTTTTTAAATTTTTTTAACATAAGTTATACACAATATTACAACTTCTAATATTATATATTAATGTGCCATTGAGTTTAGTCAACAAATATTGACTGTGTCGTCAAAAAAAAAATCATAAAAATCTACCTTTTTGAGCACGAATTAACCTTAGGTACCCTGCCATTATGCTTTCATTAAATTTTTATAAAAATATAACTAAATTTAAAATTTTTTAAATATACTTAGGCATAAATGTTCATATTTATTTTTAAATTTTATTTTAACCTGGGATGTGTGTTAATTTAAAACGATTTTGAAAATTTCATATCCAGCCCTTCTCTTTTTGTGGCAGTTATACATAATTACAATTTTTGGGTTCACATGGCATGAGAAATTTAACGCACGCGACTGTCCAAAATATATTTTTAATAGACGAGCAATTTTTTGGTTTGAAATTAAAGAAACAATGGTCAGCAATTATGTTAGGATTTGCACCTGCATGCGTTTAGGCATAGAAAGGTATTTTAGAAATTACTGGTAAAAATCCGCCTTAAAAGATACACTTTATATTAAACAAGCTGGTACCGTAAACCTTTAAAATAAGATTTTTTACGTTCTTACATTAATTTAAGGGCGGGACCTAGTTTCATTATATAAATCTCCATTTATATTTTTTAATACAATAGTGAGATAGATGTTCCTACAGTTGTATTTTTAGCACCAGATTTAACTCTTTGAGGAGTAGTAAAAACCAAGAAAAAAATGCCCTAGTGGAGCGATTTTTTTTATTTTAAGAATACAAATATATTAATATCTAACACTATAAATAGATATAAAAAAGATGTTTTATGTATATTTTCTCGCTTTTTTTTATTTTTTAACCTTTTATGGGGTGGTACACTTTTTATACTACCAAGCCGCAAGCGAAGATGAGGACCTTTCTAACTTAGAATAAAAAATTAGGATTTAGAATATCCCTAATAAGATCTGGCAAGCCAATGTTTTTTGTTAATATATGTGGAGGAGTAGGCCTAAAAATATTAAATCATACGGGAGACATTTAGTATTTTACTGTTATTTCACAATCGTGCAATTCTGTACCCTAATTTTTTTGTACTTCCGAAAGAGTAGAAATATTTTAGTATTTTAGGATACAGACAGATTTAGGCTCTAATTATTTCTCAATGTCTAAAATATCTACTTTAGAATCAATATAGACATGTAAGGGTTCTTTCAATTTATACCAATGTTCTATCTCCCTATAAAACTCATTCATATTCATATGAACTAATAGAAAAATATAATTTATTGTCTGGTAATAATAATAAAAAAAAATAAAATAAGAAAATTAAAAAAAAAATCCTATAAGTAGCGGTGGTAGAAAAAAGGTACCACCTAACAAAATTAATTTAAATATAATAAACAATTCTCTTTTTAGTATTATAATATCACAGCCTACCCAAGTGGAGTATTTTACTAAAATAAAGCAAAATATACAATAATTTTACCTTTCTTTACTTATATTTTCAACATTAAAAAACGCGGACGGTTGTAAAAACCTAACTAATTTCGTTCCGCCATGTTGTTTTTATTAACCGATTTTTGCTCAGAATATCCTAAAAGCCTGTTAACATGAGTCACTCTATGCCCGATTTGACCAGGTTTTTACAAAATATACAGCAGCTTTAATGAAAAAAAGTTTACCATGCATCCATATTTTGTACCACCGCCGCGGAACAGCATGCAAATAGGTGGTTCAAAATGTGTGTACCAGTGCGGCTCAAAGAGTTAAATAAATTACTTTTTGGTTATCCATAACAGAACGTTCAATCTTAAGAAAGAATACATTGCATTAAATATACAAAGTGATTTTTCGATTGGTACTTTCCGTTTAACACTGTACAGAATGCAAGAAAATAAGATAATTTTTTAAATAAAATTATGTCTGAATACTTCGTGTCCAAGATACAGGGATTAAAAAAATGCCTATTTATCATAAAGTTTTCACCACTCGAGATGTTTTCACAAAATTTGGTATACTTCCTTTGACCATTAAATTACATTTTTTGCTGTAAAAGTTTTCAGAACATTTCTGCCAGTGGCGTTTGAACAAGATTTATATAGATAGATACGAGGAACGGTTTTTGTTTAAAGAAATAAAAGCCATTTTAATGCATGGCAAAATCGCTAAAATCTGATATGGTGTTTTATTTATTAAGTTAGGATTTTGACTATGTAAAGCCATGTACAGACTTGAAAACAATCGGTGCAACATTGTCGACCGACTGTATCTTGTTCAAAAAATTCTTGAGCAACCAAGTTGGCCAACATTTACAGATACAAGTGTTTCGCGTCCACACTAGTTTTGGCCAAATGGAAATTGCTGAAAGCGTGGTGGCAGAGAGAATTTCTACGGGAAGGAGTTTATTACGGCCATTGAATAATGTTTGTCTTTATGTTTTTTGATAAAGATCTTTTATACACATGGAAGATTCTTAAGTATTTTGATGAAAATTAGGTTTTTTCAGTGCTTGACAAAATAATAAATCGTTTACAAAATCAACAAAATTAAACCTTTATAAACCTACACGGTATCAGCTAAGTGAAAAGGTTCACAGGAATTGCCTGGAAAAAAGACGGTCTAACGCTTGTAGAATACCAACAGGTAGAGATTAAATAAATAATTCCGGCATCTAAACAAGGTGACACCCCACAAAGTGCGTCGATATGTGGACAAAAATGCCAAAATAGAGATTTTCATAACAACTTAAATGTATAATATGTAAATATGCTATCTTTTAAATGGGACAAGATATCGATATCGGGTGAATTTGGGTAAAAGGGTGTCACTTAAACTACTTTTTGGCATAAAAACGATTCCGGTCACGTGGCCTACTGTTAAGGGCGCACTAGCAATTTTTTTTTAATGGAAAGGGAAACCTCGTTTAGAAGGTCTTCTAATTCTCTATTTAACGCCACTTTTTTTTTAATTGGCCCAGCCGTTTCAGACTTACACGCCCATGCCATTAAAACCGCATTGCTTTTACACTATTTAAGTCAAATTTAAAACGGTTCTAAGTCTAGAACGGCTGAACCGATTTTTAAAAACAAAGTATTGTTGAGGAAAAAATCAAAGAATCTCTAAAACGAGTGGTATATGACCCCCTATCAATTTGAAAAAAAGTTGCTAGTGCCCGCTTGGTACTAGGTCACATGACATATATTAGTTTTATGCCAAAAGAAGTTAAAATGACACCCCTTTACCCAAAAGTTAATCGACCTCAATATCTTGTCCCATGCAAAGGATTGTACCCTATTTAAATATTAATTACTGACCTATTTAAGTGTAATATGACTAATACGATTTTTGTTATAAAATTTCTCTATCTTTCAACGCTCTGTGCATCGGCCCTGCTTTGTTGTTGCTTTACTGGCCAATTTACCTTTTTAACGTGTATGTGACACACGTCTGAATGGGAATTTCTTCAAAATCGGTGTATCTGCGGTCGCACTAACCTGCCGATGTTTTCCATATTAAATGGAAAACAGGCGACTCGTCGATTCCTTTGATTAAAATGCCGACCGATGTTGCTGCAGCATTTGCAGAAAGTCGGTCGACCAATGTGAAACAGTTAAGATACAGTCGGCCAACAAATGTTTTCTCGATTGTATCCGTACTCCTATTGTATCTGTACGTGGCTAAAACAGGCGACTTGCCGATTCCTTTTATCATAACGCCGACCGATGTTGCCGCGGCGTTTTCAGCAAGTTGGCCGACCGATGTGCAACATTCAAGATACAGTCGGCCAACAGATGTTTTCGCCGATTGAATCCAAGTCTGTACGTGGCTTAGGGGCTTCCCAAAAGTAACAACTTTTTGGTGTATTTTTCAATTTAATTTAAGTTGCATTTACTTTAATACAAATTAGACAAAAACGAATTTTACATACAAAACACCATATCAGATTTTAGCAATAGCCATGCATCAAAATGTCTTTTATTTCTTTAAACGAAAACCGTTTGTTGTAGGAAAAAATATCATGCAACCAAATTATTTCCAAAGTATTTTATAAATTAATATTGATTTAAAGAAAAAACAGTGGTGTTCTATTTTTTCTTGAAAAAATGTAATACAAATCTTGTTCAAATGCCACTGCACTGGTAGATTTTTTTAAACTTTTTCAATAAATATAATGTAATAGCATAAAATAAAGTAACATACCTACGGATAAGAGAAACCATGGCATGCTAAAATTTTCGTACCGCTTTTGCGGCAGGCTGGCGGCAGGCTTGTCATTTTTGCCAGTTTACACTTTAAATGCGTCGGTCCAAGCCTCGCCTCGTGTAACATCAGCGGTGGGGAGACACGTAAGCTTACTGAAATGACTAACTGGCGGTATTTCAACGAGAAACGAATAAAACTATATTGGGAGTTTTCGCATGACCTGTTTTTAAATCGGCTATTCCATGATAACTCTTATAATTTCCTTACTCTATGGTAATAGTCAAAGGAAGTGTAAATTAGTGTAAAAGGTATTTCTTCTTAATACTTTAACACCCTTTATCTCGGAAATAGCATTTTCGGACATAATTGCATTAAAAAAAAACTTTTTAATTTTTTTTTGCATTCTATGCAATGTTAAGGAGTACCAACGTATAAATCACCCAAATCACCCTGTATAGGTTCTTTGGTTTTTTTATTAAATATAGACAACAATCTAATATTGGAGATTGTATACACTTTTAAACTAGCCCCTAGTTTTAAAAGCATTTTCACACATTAAAAAATAAAAGATATAAAAGGAAAGTATTAGAAACTTGACTTATCAAAATTTAAAAAAAAAATGCAGCCCTCTGAATTATAATTATTTTTTACCATATACGTTAATATTGACTTTTTTACATATTTTTCAATTTTACAATAATTAAAAAATTAATATCAGCATGTTAAGTGAGAATTGGAAAGTTAAAACTAATTTATAATAATAAATCTGGTAATTAAATAAATCTTTATGGTTACCCATCAAAAGTTTGACTTACAGTTAATTCTCATAAAAATCAATTTAATGCCGTAATGGTAATGCATAATGAAAGTAAAATCATTAACCACTTTACTTTCATGAATAATGTATTAAAATCTGAAAGGAAGTCCTTAGGTTTTAAATCGGGATGGTGTATTGGCCATGTAGTTACGTAATGCTCCTACGAAATGGTTTACATACAGTGGTAATTGATCATTATTAAATAATACTAATACAATATTCGGCCTAATTAAATTTAATAAAATTATTTAAAAGGCGGGACATAGGATATACCATGTAATTTTTAATGGGGTCAATTATTGGCTCCCTAATTATTTTAGAGAAAAATTCTATTGAAGTTTACTGAAGAGCATGCAAATCTACGTCCATGGTAAATACTTTAGATTTATCGGTTAACCCGTTTGCTAGTTAGATGCTAATATATTTTTACATTATTATCACCTCATATTTATGAACAAAAATAAAAATACCAGTTAGCACTCTACGATTTTTTGATAATAATAAAGCACTAAATTTTAAAATGACAATGGTATGTCACGCTAATTGGTATTTTTAATTAATAATTAATATAAAATAATAATAAATAAAAAGAAAAATTTGGCGAAAATCAGTACACTAGAAAAAGTTATTAAAAAAACAAAAAAAATCATTAACTTCCTGTATTTCTGTTATTTTTGAGATTTCGAAAAAAATCTACCTATAGAAGTTTGTTGCATTAAATTTTCGGGCAGAATTGACCACCGAAATTCTAACGCGTAATGTCCGGACACCCTGTATGTAATTCTATTACAGGTATACAAAACAAAGGGTTTTTTAAGTTCAATAATAACTTTACCAATACTGGAACATTACTTAGTTATTTATAAGTAGAGTAATGGTTAATAAATTTATTAAGATAAATCATTACGTTCAACTATCAATACCCAAGAGTGATATAACGTATTATCTGCTAACAAACGATACCTATTATGTGGAATAATAGACAAATGGTAACACATTGTGGGGTGAAGTAAAATCGGTGTACCGAAACCACACAGGACATAGTTGTGATGACAGGTTATAGATCACACATAAACACCCTGTTAGATTTAAAATGATCAGCTAGAGCATTAAAATGAGAATTTAGTGGTATTCTAATTTTATTAAGGTAGAAAACTTTTTAGTATAGTGTGTTTCCAAGCCATATTCTAAAGTCTTATTTTTGAGGTCAAAATAAAACTTTTTTCTATTAACATAAATATGTATGTTCTAAAATTCAAGCTACAGCCATCGCGCAGCTATTATTATTATTCTGACAAGAAAAATACAGATGCTGTTTTTCTTACATCCAGAGTTCGGATAAATTTAGAGACTTTTACACCAACTTTTAAATATGTTAAAAGCACTGATCTCGATGGATTGCTAATATTATAACCTGCGCGAAACAAAAGTTACATTTCATGGGCGAAAAAACCGGTTTGTACGCAAGGCAGTTGAGGGTAAACGCACCCGGACCCAAACAAACTATTCGCATTATAGGAAAGAATGTGTTGACCGCGTCCTGTTTTTCTGTTCGAAGTACGGTATCTAATGAGCGTTACGGTCAGACCGCGGACGAAGGTACGGGGTGCCGGTGTTTATATTTCGCCACGGCTTTTAAGGGCGCATGTTCGTCCACCCACTGCGCGCGGTCGTAAAAATCCGAAAACTGCTTCTTGCCACTGCTGATCTAAATGTAGGTTATCTATGGTTAAAAGTAAGTATACTAAATACAAAATTTACCCTAAAAGCAGGGGCGGTCATATCGACTTTCTGAGGGGGGCATAGGCCGAGAAAAAGTGTGTGAGGTGCCAAACATAAATCTTGGCGCCCCTAGAAAGAAACAAAATTTTCAAATTTTTTGAAGAGCAAAAAAAAGATCCCCTCACCTATTTTTATTGTTGTTCTTTCATTCTTTAATTTATAAAATTACAAAAAACTCACACGTATTTGAAAAGCAAAAAAATAAGTTCCTTACTTCTCACTTTTCAATTCCATGATCACCCTCATCACTCGGACCAGCCCTGAGGGGGAGCCATATCATCATTAAATGCTCAAAATGCCCATATTTGCCATTACATATGTATGAAATACAAAGGATGTGGCATTAAATGTGATAGCCCCTGCCTAAAAGCGTTAAACTATAACAAAAAAATCGCTTTTAAGAATCATAGTGGCGTAAATCGGAAAGCCATTTTCTGTAGGAATTAGCGTTTTAAAATTATACGCACCTATAAACTTTAATATTAAACCACTGGTTTTAACAAAATGGTTTATTATTCTTTAATTTGTTCTCTTCTCCACTTGAAAAAGAATGCTGTCATTTGCATGCAAGCAAAAAGTCACATAAGAAAACCTTCATGTTTCAAAAACAAAAATTTAAAATACCATGAGGAAGATACGAACTTAGGTTGGAATAAAATTATTTAAAATTTTGAGCATTTATCTTTTGGTAAAACGCTTAAACACGTCTATTTTTACTTTTGACTGCGTTTTTTTATGGTTAATTTATAGCACCCTTAGAACGAAAATGACACAACTCAAAAAATCACATTTTACGGAAATAAATAAAAACGTTTTGTTCATTTATTATTTACTTACAAATTTTTAAGATATTTTTCGGTGTTATAAGTTTTATATGCCTTTAGAATTAAAATTTAAAACTATTTTTACCAGGTTTTAAAAGAGATTACCAAAAAAGATTGGTTTTACAAATAAAAGTAGAAAACCAAAAATTTTGAGTGTTGTCGTTTTCGTTCTGATGGTGCGTGTATTCAGGTTAACAAAAGGTAATAAAAAATAATCTTGTCTTACTGCAATTATTATTTTGTAAAAATATATATCTTTGTGGCCTCTTTTTTGTTACGTTGTATGTAGCAATTTTTTATTGTCAAATAATACTCTTAATTATTGTCGTGCAGTTACTTTTTGGGAGGTCAATAAATCCGTTTTTTTTCATCTTATGAAATTTTTATAATTAAAAAGAAAAAATATTGAATTTTAAGAATACAAAAAATATACAGGATGTGCCACTTTTAATATAAAAGTTGCTCTTTATAGGTAACTCGGCGGGTTTTTGTCCTAATGGAATGTCATAACAAAATGGCTAATATATTATGGCAACTTTTTCTTTGACCAAATACAGGTTCGTTACTCAGATAGGGTGGTGACCATCAAATAGTATTTATAGTGTACCTTTAATTTTTTAATGGGTAGCAATCGAAGATGGGAACACCTAGTTTTGGAGTCTGTTTCTTACTCGTCTTTTCCTCGGTCGCCCTTTAAATATCAAATTTGTAATGGTTTGCTTGGATGTGTTAATACTCTTGACCCTGTGGATCTGTTTAATGAATAATAGTGGGGAGCCCAAGATGCTAAATTTGCAGTTTCTCGAGCGTCATAGAAACCTATTGGGTTGCAAAGCTTAGATAATAAGAAAAAGAAATTATATAATGTATACCCTTTCATCGGGGCGTTAAGCGGCTATAAACTCTTAAGTATGTCAAAAAAATATTTTTATTATTTCGGCTTGTAAAAATCGTTTAAATCGTATGGAATTATATTTTTTGTTATCCTTGAATTACTTTTTTTAAATAAAAAATACTACGCTCGAGCATGTCAAAATAACGTTTTTTTAAAACTTTGTAGCCCTCCGCTTTCTTTACGTCACTCTCAAATTGTCAGATTAGTGCATGTAATTAACTTACCCTATCGTAATCTGACGCGCACGACAATTTCTGATGGATATATTTTTGTTTTTACGATCGCCCCTGTATACGGGGCTCATATTTGGTGAAGATATTTAATCAGGTACAAGGTATCATTTAGTATATTTTTCTGACGCGCTGTAGTCACTTCAAATATTTTAATAATTGTGGTTTATACAATAAATTAATTGGGTTCAATTAAAAATCTGGCTATACACTAATTACCCGGTTACAACTTTGTCGATTACATGCATCACAAGACCCTTTTCCAAACTGTTCTGTATTAAATCAACAGATGTGCTAATTTTATGGTAACCAATCAAACGGAAAATTATGGAAGTGATACAACTGAGAATTTTACCACAATCCTGGTAATTTGTTATAATCAGAAATTAGAAATTTAAACCAATTCTTTTGATAATCATGGTACTTTTTGGTATTGATACTTGTGACAAATAGTTAAAAGGGTCATATATGCGGAGTGTTTTAATTGCGGTAAAAAGTTTAAGACCTTATTCATAATTTTATAAAAAGAATCTTTATTATGTTTATATAAAACTGCAATATTTTCTGGATAATAAAAGTCTTAAATATCCCAAAAATGTTGCTCGTAGTAATATTGACCAGGTATACCTCTCTTGTGCAGAAAACATGAGAGAAGCAAACGACTGAAGGTGGTTACCTCAACATTTGACACGTGTGCATATTTTGGGTTTTCACCTTACAAAATCTTTCAATACCGAATTTTGTGGAAACATTTCTAAAAGCTAATTTATACAGACGCGAAAAGCAAATTGCGAATGTCATTCTAATTGGTCATTTGGAAATAAAATTAAAAGCAAGTAATTTAAAATTAAAATAGTTTAAACGTCTTGCGAATTCGCAAGATTTAAAATCTATGGGGTGGGAAAATTGAGATCATTTCAATTTCTGGCGAATAATCACGTACCCACATGTGCACAAACTAGAGGTTATTTGTCATATGTTATTTCAAAAACAATTTTTGTTATTGTTCTTCTTACGTCATTTAGGTATTTTGAACGGTATTTTTGTGTTTATTTTTTTAAGTGTTTTGTGTTTTTTGTTTTGAATTAATATTCATTTTTTAGCCCTTTTCATTTATAATAAATATGCAGCGATTTTACTTCTTCGTTACCAAATAAACGTGCCGTATTTTTTATTCATTACAAAAGAGAAATGATATACAGCGTCTTTACTTAAGTTTGCACCATATGGAAAACTTTTTATTGTTAATTTTACAAAAAAAAGTTCTACATAGTCTAAAACCTAAAATGCAATCATCAAATATTATTTTTTGTAGTAAAATACGAAATATGTCAAAAAATTGAATTTTGCCCGAGAAAAAAGTACCATTGTTTTTCATAATATCGAAACTTTTATAAGGAGAGATGTTTAGAATTCAAAATACCTTTTAAAAATGAAAAGTAAAAAGAAAAAACCCTTTTAACATGATTTTTTATGATAACAAGCTTTTCTGTGAGTTTTTGCTGTTTTGAAGCTTTCTTTACATATAAAATTTCGAAATAAGTATGCAGTAATACACAAACTCAAATTTTCAGCCTTAACGCATAAAAACTAAAAAAAAAAACTTGAAAATGGATAGGTTTGCATATTTGAATGTTATTTTAAATTCTAACCATGTTTTCTTTTTGAAATTTTTTGATAATATGAAAAATAAGGGAAGGGTACTTTCCTTTTGAGCAAAATTTATATTTTTTAACATACGTCGTATACCACTGCAAAAAATTATTATCTGATGATGGCATTTTAGGTTTTAAGCCATGCAGAGCTTTTTAAAAAGAATACCTTTTTTCGTAAAATTAATAATAATTTCTTTTTGCATATGGTGCAAACGTAAGTAGACACGCTGTATAATCAAAAGGAAAAACTAAGAAAATCTCAAAAGACCCTAAGCGTAGCATCACCACCAAAGTAAAAACAATATAGGCATTTGTAGATTGTTGGTTGTTGTTGCCTAGTAGAAACGAAATATCCCTAGAGTTTTGGCGAATTTCGCAGCTGTATGAACATAAAAAAACAACGCGAATTATCTGTTTTTGCTTATTTTTTACTTTTCAGTCACTTCCGGTTTAATCGGAAATGGCTCCAATTTTAACTTTTGTAAACAAATTAGTCTAAGGACCCCAATTGATGTTAGAAAAATACAATCGCAAAGGTTTAGTCACTAGTAGGAAAGATAGGAATAAAACAATGCAAATAACATTTTTGCAGCTAACTATTATTTTTTTAATAATAACCCTTTTAGACAAGCACTTTTCAAAAAAGATTTTTTGACATATCTAACGATACTGACTAATTTGCGGTCGGATTAAAAATAAGCGCATAAATAAAGAATCATGACCACATACATGCAACATTACAATTAGATCTTAAAAAATCAAGTAAGCGTAAAACTTTTATAAATGTCAAATTTATATTTAGAATTGCCTCGGAAACCCAAAAAGGTTAAAATATACGGGGTGCTGCTTTTAAAAATTACAAATTTATGCCATTTCCGGTTAAACCGGAATTAACCAGAGTAAAAAAATGCGATAACTCTTCTCTTTCCATATCATTTACCTATACCATATACCAAATACCATGTGTTATCCTCAGTGCCGTATTTACCATTAGGCTGACTAGGCTACAGCCTAGGGCGCCATGAAAAAATAGGCGCCAGACAGGGGAGTAATAGGCGCTAGACAGGGAAGTGTTTAAAAGAGTTTAGGTCGGGTGGGGATTTTGGTGACCAATTTCTCTGTGAATAAGGTGCTTTGGAATGAAAGAGGCGCGAAAAGGAGGAAATGACCTTTTGAAGTAAGGCGCTTGGTACTCAAAATAGGAGCTACAGAGAAAAGGCCCTTTTATTTTGCTCTTCAAAAATTTTTGTGGTGGAAAATAGGCGCTCCGGGAATTTTAGCCTAGGGAGCCTCGAACAGTTAATACGGCCCTGGTTATCCTAATACATCTTACATACATGTGATCATACTCTATAGGAGTTATGGCTTATCTAATAGATTCTTAACACACCTTGCATCTCATAAACGAACAACTTAAACCACAAGTTAAATTGCGTTATACAGGTTCAGTTAAATAACATAACATAAAGGCAATGTGAGGAAAAAAGACAATCCAACTAAATCCCGGCATGTAAACATGCGTGACTAATAGTGCTTGTTTTGTTATTCTATTGCTTGCCGATGAACCAAACAGCGTTGCTCATATTGTATGCTTGTATTGTTCTTTAAAAAATTTTGGTAGTATTTTGTTCATACCTTTTAAAAACACCCTGTATATCTCTTTGCTATTTTTTTTGTAAACAAAAACGTTCATTAAATCTTTCGAAAAATGGGACCTACACCGTATATCGATAAGGAAACATAAAATTTATTTTTCACAATAATGATAAAATTTTGGGCCACATTGGAAGCATAAACGACGAGCAGGTGTATATTAATTCGCACGTATCTAAATCTGCACAAAAACAAAATTAAAGCAATTTTATTATATTATGGTGACATTATTGCCCGGGGATTAAAGGCAGCTATTTAAAACTATTAAAATGCAATATATAAAATAATTTGTATGCAAAAATCGAAAATTTAAGCTGTTAAATAACATAAAAACAAAATTAAAGCTTTTAAATTTCAACTGGTGAGGGAGCGGTACCAAATAGCAAAACAATATTTACCCAACCTTTAGTAAAAACCTATGATTTTAGAGACGCCATTTATTGTGGTAGGGATGCCCAAGAGGAGATTTTGGAGTTAACGACAGAGCGGCAGAACAATATATCGGAGGATACCTTAAACCCGGTTAAGTACCTCCACCAAATATCAGCCCCGTATACAGGACCGAAAGTAAAAAATATATCCATCAGAAATTTTCGAGGGCGCCAGATTAAGATAGGGTAAGTTGATTATATCCTAAACACTGTATATTTCACTAATCTGACAATTTAAGTTTGACGTAAAGAAAGCGGAGGACTACAAAGTTGCAAAAAAACGTCATTTTGACATTCTCGAGCATGGGGATTTTTTTAAAGAAAATAATTTACTTTACGGAAAAAATATAATCTGATACGATTCAAACGATTTTGCACAACCCAAAATAATAACAATATTTTTTGAGATATTTAAAAAGCTATAGTTGCTTTCCCTACCGATAAAAAGGTATACATTATATAACATTTTTTCTTCTTATTATCTAAGCTTTGCAACCCAATAGATCTCTATGAAGCTTAAGTAAAACCCCATTCAGCATCGTGGGTAGTGACGTTGCGTGAGCAAAATCGCAAAATCAGGCACAAATTGAGGAGCATAAAAAGGTCCTTACCTTTCTTGCGGGGCCCTTTACGCATAGACGGGTTTATTCCCGTTTGGGCACCTAATAAAATTTGACCTGACCTGACCTTTTCTTTTTTTTTTTTTTGGTTGTTCACCTTTGCAAAAATCTCTATCTCTTCTCGTTTGGTACCCTAAAGGTGGAAATATAATTCCTTGGTGGATTTATAAAGTGTGTATTAGTCTTGGGTTTAATTAAGGAATTAAAAAAAGGGCTTGCTTACCAGAACTAACCATACTCTGTAATATTAAGAGAACTATTGTAATGCAATAAGATTGTCACCGATTTAGGAGTCTTTACACATGAGTTTTATTCAAATTCGCATTTGGCTAATGCGCATTACAGCGCTCATGTAAACTTAGATTGAATATGTCTGTCTAAATTATTAAATTATACATATGTACAACTTTAGGGTACCAAACAAGAAGAAATAATTATGCATTTTGTCCAGGGGACCAAACCAGAAAAAAAAGGTCAGGTCAGGTAAAAATTTTATTTAGTGCCCAAACTAAAACACCCGTAGACGAAATCGTATCCGCGGGGCCCCTTGTGTCCTCGGAAAAATTATGGACCAAAAAAAAAGGTCCTCACTCCTTTAGACACGATCTTTTTCTCTTTTCCGTGGTATTTCATACATAATACAATTATGCCCCGAGGTGAGGCCCCTCTCATGACAAAACACAATTACATACATGTCCGTATATCACATTTCATACCTTGCCGCGAGGCCCTGGCGACTGCCTACGCCTAGCTTACGCTACTGATCGTGGGCTCCCCTAGTATTGCACGAAAATTGTTTAAAAGTAGTAGGTATAAACCAACAAGGCCGTATGGACGTTTTTTTTCTATCTAAAAAGTGAGACATGGGTCACACTAAATATGCACCAGATGCCATTGGCCTTAAGAGCAACACTAGGTAGGTTTTTTTTTGTTTGGAATAGGTGAAAAAAATGTATGCCTTTATTAGTGGGTATTTGCTCTCTTGATCACCCTAAAGAACATCCTGACTACGCCCTTGATTTTAGGTGCCTCTAATGCCCAGTTTTACAATAGCAGTTTAAGCTGTGGTTCAGTTGAACCTAACTGGTATTTAAACCTTTCCATTTAAAATGTATTGCTATCAACTAAATGCTAAAAGTGACAGTAACATATTTTAAATGGATAAGTTCATGTAACAGTACCAGAGTTCAACTGAACCATAACCAAACTGGCAATTGTAAAACTGGGCGTAATTATCACAAAAAGAGAAATATTTTTAATTTGTGATTTGTCAAAAAAATTTACAAAATATAGAGATAGAGAATTCACTTTTAAAACTTTTCTCTGGGAATAGGGTGGAGAAAACAAACCAAAAAAATTTGTCGCAAAATTTCAAAATATTTTTTTACCAGTGTTCCTTTTAGGCCAATGGCATTTAAAATTAAGTGAGAAAAATAAAATCCTTCTGGTCGACACTGGGAACACCGCGCTGACCAAATGTCTTTTTGAGACAAATTTTATTCGAAACGTCGTATTACACTACTGTCAAATGCAGTCTTTTCAAAGAAGCATAAGGGCGGCAAAAGTAATTTGTCGGCCTATTGTATTTTTAGCCACTATTACAAAATAGATCTATAATATTTAAATGTTTGCCAAAAATTTATCTTAATTTAAAACATGATCAAACTCTATTACTTGGGGTCGTTCTTATTTTCTTCTATTTTAATGACTTTAATACCCGCCCGGTGTGCCAAAAGACCATATAATTTTTTGGTATAAAAATCGTAATATTAGAATTTTTATGTCTTAATCAGCTTTTTTCTGATAACTTTACTACTTAATTAGTATAAAAACATTTTTAATTTTTGCTTATACCTATCCTATATACAGAGTTTTTAAGAATAAATAAAGGAATAATTTAAATAAATGTAAACATGACACTGAAGTATCCCAGATTAATGACGCTTTAAATTAAGGATTATTTTTAAAACTCTCAGAATTATCTTAAAAACATGTGTTTTTTTTTAGTTTACTTTTTGAAGTTTTGTTTAAAAGTACCCATAATCGGGCCATTTTACTTTGAAAATCGTAAAAGTAAAAAACATTATACCTATGTAAGTAACAAATAGGTAGTCGGGGCAATGAAGCAAATAGGTTCGGAATTTTTTAGGACAGGACAGATCGGAATGCGATATTTTGCTTTCGTTACCAAAAATTATTTGTAAAATTTGTACCGAATTTTTACCCTATATAAACCGAAAGTTCCAATGCCCTTTAGAAAATTTACTAACTTTGTAAATAAGCCCAAGGCCCAAGTCTGGTACCGGGGTTTTTGAGGTTACTGATCACGATATTTAAATTGGCTCCCCGAACACCTGGAGCTTAGGAACGCCGACTAACTAAATATCCGTGACACTCTCCCAAAACTATGTGAACGCTGAAGTCATCTTCGAGAATTTTTCTGACAAGAGTACCAAAAATCATTGTGGAGGCATTTGGGGAGGTGGAGCGCTGAATTCATATTTCATGTCGAAAAGGACCCCCGAACACCTAGTACACTAAAACCTAGCCCTGAACGTCATCTCCGTGGCTTTTCCTGACCGAAGCGAAATAGTCGAACTGAACTTCATGAAGGTGGATTTTTGGGAGAATCCGAATTTCATGACGAAAACGACTCTCCGAACACCTGGTGAACCGCAGCCTGACCCTGATCGCCGTCTTCAAGGGTTTTACAGACACAATCGCAAAAAAATTACCCGGTCTTGGGAGAGTAGACGTAGACGTAAAATTTGAATCGCTCCAAAAACCCCCATAATGACTTTCGGTCATTCTTTTTCGAGTGTGTCTGAAAAACCTCGGAGACGACGTTTAGGGCCAGGTTCCAGTACCCCAGGTCCTTGAAGGATCGTTTTTGACGGAGGTTCAGAGCTAAATTCGGGTGCACCAAGTATTCGGGGGTCGTTTTTAATATGAAATTCGGATTTAGTGGTCGACAAAACGCTCCACAATAATTTTCGGTTTTTTTATGGCACTTTTGTTAGGAAAATTCTCTAAAATGACATCCGCGTTTAGGTTACGCAACACTAGGTGTCTGTGGTGTGTTTGCCGATACCATAATGAAATTCAGCGACCCAAAAAACCCGGGGGCCGTGTTTGCCTCCTCTGTCGCACGAATTTTATGAGATCCCACGGAGGTAACGTTCGACGGCGTTTCTGAGCTGCAGGTGTTTAAAGGGTCAAGGGAATACATTTTTGGCTGCAGCAATACAACTTCCGGTTTGTATAAACTAAAAATAAGATACAAATTTTAGAAATTATTTTTTCAAGCGAATGCAAAAAACGCATTCCAAAACGTCCTCTCCTAGTCCTTTCCTAAAAAAATCCGAACTTTTGCCCTTTTAGTGCTTTATTGACTTGACTAAATAAAGGGTTACAAATAGATGCCGGGTAATTAGATGTTTAAGCTATCCTTTCTCCTGTTCCGTCCACATTGTTTAAGCATTATTGCATTTTACAGCCACTTTAAGACAACTTTATAGTGCCACCACGGACGTTATTTTAAATAACTACCTAAGAGTGCCTAATTAGATTTTTTAAAAATGGGACATTTTCATACATTATTTTTTATAAAGAAAACGTTTTTAACGCGAATCTTAGCCAAAATGTGAATTTTTAAATTATATCGTGGTAAAAATGTAAATTACTAGAGTGAATATCTAATAAGTTTTTATTTTAAAAGTGACAAGTGTCTTATTTTATGGTAAATTCTTGCTAGCCATTTCTTAATATTTTCTTTAAAACAAAAATAAGGAAAAATAAAAATATAGACCTCATTAGAAAAAATCGGTGATGTTTTAATCGGACTTTTAAACTGTCATTTGCAATCGCAGTATAGCATTTCTTAGCAAGACTTTTTATTGAAAATGGTAAGTTTTGGGTAGAACTATATGCAAGCTGAAAGCGCAATTTTTTTAATTTGAAATTAAGCATTGCGGTCTTGGATTTTTATCTATTAAACCTGTTTATAATTAAAGTAGCGTAGAAAAAATTATAGAAAAGCTTTAAATGAAAAATAAACTATTAATAATGTAAAAGGTGACTGGGCAGATTTTCTTACATTTTTTATTAATAAACCGAAAATTTACTATCTTAAAATGTTTTATTTGCTTTAATTATTTTTAAAATTTAAGGATAAATAAAAGTTTGTCTGTATAGAAAGTATCTTGATCATTTTTTCTAAACGGAAAAAAAAGTCGTTTAATTTGCTACTGATTTAAAAAGGGTGTTATTTTTTAGGTCAATGTTTAAAGTATGTATAAGTTATAACATCTATAAAAATAGTTATTTATTGTACAAGGATAAAAAGCTCTAGATTCTAGCTAGAGGTTCTAAATCTAAAATTTTTGCCGTGTGTATTAGGTACACTATTATTTCTGTGACGGGAAAAACGACGACTGAATATTGAAAAAACATAACAATATATTAAAGTCTGAAAATGAATCATGTTAAATTTAAAGTTTTAAACTGTTCGTTTGGTGCATTTAAAACGAAAATTAGACCTTGTATAACTATGGAAACCTTTAAAGAAATTATTAAATATTTGTCAATGTAATTTTCTGTTTTGCCGGATTTAAATTAAAAATTTGGAACTAAAAGTGGTCGTTTAAAAGTTATTTGGAATATTAAGCTAAAAAAATGTGTGATTGGACTTTTAAGATAAAAAAATATATGTAAGTTCTGTATAATAAAATATTCTAAAATGAACCTATAGTTACGTGTATGCAGTGCCGTATGGCTGACTAGGCTACAGCCTAGGGCGCCATGAAAAAATAGGGGCCAGACAGGGAAGTAATATGGAATGACCTTCTGGCACTCAAAATAGGCGCTACGGAGGAAAGGACCTTTTTTTTTGCTCTTCAAAAATTTTTTGGTGGAAAGGCGCTCCGGGAATTCTAGCTAAGGGCGCCTCAAACAGTTAATACGGCCCTGCGTGTATGTATGTGCCGGAAATAAGCAATTTTATGAATAGTCACATTTTAGTTTAGTACCTACTTATACCTGCCAACAGAGATAAAATGTTAATTTTTTTACCCATCACAAAAAAAGAGAATTTTGAGTATTAAGGTGTATGCTACAATTCTAAATATGTAAAAAGTAAAATTTTTGGGCATAGGTGCAATTTGCTTCGGTTTTTAGGGGGCTGGACTAAAAATCGCTTTCTCTTATCGCTTTTAGGTTTTAGTCACATAAGTTTTGGCTTGGATACTGGGAATTTTGGGGGACTAATTTTTTCTAATTTCCTTTTTGGGAGGGCTAAGCCCCCTAGCCCCCCACACATTGCGCCTATGTTTTTGGCTAAAATGCAGATAGGGGGTATTGCCAGGTCACCCGCGAAATAGTATTTAAGGTGTCAACTTTTTTGAAAAACCTTTATCAGCTCCAACCCAAACTAACATTTTTTTACTATTATTAAGTTATTTATACACAAAATTAAACCTTTGTACCTTACTGGCTAAAGTGTCTACCAGCCAAAACAATCTTTACTAATAATTAATTATTAGTGGGGTAAAAATGAAATAAGTTGTTCCCTTTGTTGCATCATCAATATCAAAAAATTTCTGACAGAAAAGTTATAGCCAACAACAACTATTATAAACATTATAATCGCCTACTTCACACCCCGTCTCGGAGGATCGTCGACCGAAGACCGGAAGTTCTTTTTGGCTCCGGTCTCGTCCCGGAGCCAATGCGTGACGACAAGGGCACGTGCCACCAATCGAACATCGAAGAGGCTCCGGTTCGGGCCAATTGGATGGCACGCGCTACAGCCCTCGTGCGCTTCATGGTGTCAATGATAAATATCCCGCAGGGTCGGATTGCGGAATAAAAATAATCTTTATTTTAAGCTGACAGAAAGTTTAATTGTAGCTATAAATTACCTGATTTGCTTTTTAATAAAGTTATATTGGCTTACTAAACGCAACTGTCAACAAAACGATAAATTAAATATTTACTGCACTATTACCGCCGTCAAATAAATTTTTAAAATACACGGAAAAATTGTATAAGCAATTTATAGTGAAAAATTGTAGCACATCGATTGTAGTTTTATTTAACAAGTTTTGTTTAAAGGCGTACTATATTATGTGAAGTATTTTATAGATTTTATTGTTTTCTGGGAGATTACGTTTAAACAAAATAATATTTGGCTTTTCTCCAAAATAAATAAGTTTATTAAAAATTTTAAGAAAAATAAAAACTTTTATATAATATAAAGAACTATTCTGTCCTAGCATAATAAATTAAAAATTTAGACTATTTTAATAGAAATAAATTAATGAAATATTTAATATAATATACTTACAATACACAGAAGGCTTCAAACTCTTAATAAAGGTTTATTGGCTTCTGGTTGAAATTATTTTAATCCAGTAAAATAAAATCTTAACAAGACGCCAGAACTGAGCTAATGATCGCCTCCCAAAAATGTGGTAAATAGTTTACCAAAATTGTGGTGAACTGTTTACCAACTTACCGATAAACTTCTGGTTTAAAACAAATAAGTCCTGGGATATCTTAGGGCTCAGTACTTAAGCCAGTCTTTCCTTTTTATCCAGTACAATGCAGTTTTGCGATCAGATCATACCATTTATATTAAGCGTTTATATATATATCTTATTCTTTAAAAGTAAAATTTAATTTGGATACCAAAAATCTTAACAAATTTTAAACACCAAAATGCTGCCGAAAAAAGTCTGACAGTCCGTATCAAATAAAAAAAAGGCAGGCAAGTTTTGAAGAATTTTTTTTATGGGTAATCTTGAAAATGCCTTAAAATTAAATAAACATAAAGCATCCATAGCATTTTTTAAAGGCTTGAAATTGTCTTTTTTCATCCAAAAAATCGTCATTTACCTCATGAATATCCATTATCTCACAAAAAATCCTCTCTTGCTCATGCTAAAGCAACCGTAGCCACATCACTTTAGTAAGCTCAAATTTGTCATTTATCCAATCCAAAAAAAGAATCATTTTCCTTATGAATATCCCATATTTTACAAAGAATATCTTTTCCTGTTCTTTCTGTATGGAACCTTTTCCTCTCTTATAGTAATTTCAATGGCTTTTTTCGAAAGAAAGGTTAATTTTTCACTAGTAGTTTCCAATAAGGCAACACAAAGTGTCTCCCTTGTTGATCCATTTGGAAATATCCCAAATTTCTAACTCTTTTCACTATTTGATCCAAATTTCAATTTTTACTAAAAACCATGGTAATTATTTGCTTTTTAAAACTTCACTTTAAGCACCCACCATAGCCTGGAACTGTCCTAAAAATAGAAACTAATAGGTACTAAACCTATATTATGTATGTTGTATTTTTACGATTTAATTGCCCCATTGTATCACATTTAAATTATATTCACAAACTATTAAATTAAATAAGCAATAAATTAAGACCATCTTAGGTAATCCCCTTATTAGAAAAGTAAAGTAAACGAAAGAAATATTAAATTGACATATTATATACAATTATGATATCGATGGGTTTTTGACAAAACATCGTAAGCGACTTTCGGCAAATTCAACAGGAAACGATTTATTTTCCCATTGCGTTGTTTTTACAACAAAAACCGAGTATGTGTATACAAAAACGCCAACGCAATGGGCAGAAAAATCGTTTCCTGTAATGCCGAAAGTCGCTTACGATGTTTTGTCAAAAACCCATCGATATATTATTTTAATTTTCAGATAATTCTTTTGGACTTTTGAACATTCCCTATGACGGCCCTGAAACCCATCTGCCCTGTAAAGGGGCGGACTCCTGGCGACCCTCGCACGCGCTTCGGCAACCGGCAAAAAGAGCGGCGCTCCAGAAGAACTGGCGGACCTTCAGTAGCCGAACCGTGGCCACCTGATTGAAACCACCGAAATCCGGACTCCGGGAGGGAGAAAGCACGCGACAAAGTTCGAAGTTCTGCGATAACTTCTTCTTTAAATCGACAGTTTTTTATTTCAAGATTTTTTTTTAATAATGATTACAGTTATTGTTATTTTTTAGTTGATTGGAATCAGTAGAGATAAGAACAATTGCAAAAGGTAGGTCTTTCTTTTTAAGGTTACTGCTATATTGTTTACTGTTTTTTTATGGAAAGGCATGCATATAAATATTTGTATTTTACGTCACTAAAGACAAAAACATTTTTTACTAGTCTTAAAAACAATTTCCTATTTAAAAATACATTGGTTTAGGTACATGGGCGCCGGCAGGATGACTTCCTGGGGTGCAAAAGTGGAAAAAAGGGGTCCGTCTTTTCATATATAAGTCATAAAAAATTTGATAAGCAAAAAGAGTACTTTGGCATACATATGCTCTTAAATTATTTTAAATAGCAGAAAAAAGGACCTCGCCTTGAAAAAACTACTGTACCCTACATACATATTTCCTTCTAATCCTATATCATCCCTATATCGCGCCGGGCACATACAAACGCCAAGGGGGTGCAAAACCCTTTTAAGACCAATGAAACCTTGCTTTTTACCTTTTATAAGAAAACCTTCTTTTTCATGCCTTTTAGGTCAATATTCAAAAGCCAGGGGGTGCAAGTACCTCCCGGCCGGCGCCCATGTTTAGTAATTTTTTTGTAGTTCTACAATTTCAACATTCATGTTTTCTTAAATATTTAGCTTCGTGAAAGTTTTTAGACCTCGTCTATATCGTACTTTAAACTGGAAGAAATCAAAATTATTTTTTTCTTTTACTCTAACTTTTATCAAAACTAAAACTGTCTTTGAAAAAAGTAATAAACGTTCTTTAACGTTAGGCAAAGTATAAAGCCTAATGGGTGATGGATGGGTGATCATTGGGTGAAAGCTGCATTTACCTGTTTGAATTCCACGTTCAACAGTATATCCCGTCTGATTGGCACTACCCAGACATTAATGATGGTAGTTTAAAAATAAGTTAACATCTATCTAAAAGCTTGGCACCTTGCACGGAATCTAGTACTTCGTCTTCATACAAGCTTAAGCTTTATTGTCAAACAGTAACAAAACGCCTTTGGCCAATTCATTTCGTTTACTGAGAGTCGAACTTAAAACACTTTAAAGGGCTACCACAATCATCTTAATAATACACCATATCGTATTTTAAGGGCACTTAGCCATTTTCCACAGGAAATGTTCCAGGGGCGTTGAATAGGGAGAATTTTATAAATTCATTGGCCAGCAAGATCACCAGACCTGAACCCACAAGATTACTTTCTTTTTAAAAAGTTTTTTATCATAAGTAAAGCATTAATTGTATAGATTAAACATCAGTAGTAAAGAAGCCACGCGGTCATCACTTCTGTCTTACTTTCAATTAATCGATTATTCCCCTTTTTGTTGTTCGCACACTATTTAAACGACGCGTTTAAAAAGAAATAGGGAATTGCCGTCTTTATAAGTATGACGGCTGTGGCTTCTTTATAACTGGTTTTTACTTTACCGGGTGTCAACGAATCTATTAGATAAGCCGTAACTTTTAGAGTATTAGACATATCAAATTGAGACTTGGTATAAGCAAATAGTATAAAAAGAGGAGAGTTTTCGCATACTTTTCATTTCTTAGTTACTTCCGGTTTAACCGGAAAAAACCCAGTTTTAATTTTTTAAATAAAACACCCTGGATATTTTAACATTTTTGGATTCCTGGGACAATTCTTAATACTAATTTGATATTTGAAAAGTTTTTACGCCTTCTTGATTTTGAACAGCCATTTGTTGTAAGTATTGCATCTAGGTGGCTATGATCATTTATTTATGACTTTATTTTTTGGCCGGTCGAAAATAAATTGTATTGGGTAAATTTGTCAAAAAATCCTTTATTTGAAAAGTGCTTGTCTAAAAAGGATTGGCAATTAAAAAATAATAGTTAGACACGGAAAAGTCAATTTTCCAAATTTTTGTATTCCTATCTTTTACATTAGTCACTAAAACTTTGCGATTGTATTTTTCTATCACCTAGGGTCACTAGATTTATTTGCACCCAATCATGGCCACCTAAATGCAATATTAAAAATGGATATAAAAAGTACGCTTAAAAACTTTTAAAATGTCGCATTCTGACTTATCTCAGGAATCCAAAAATATCAAAATATATAGGGCATTTCATTTAAAAATTCAACTTTGGAGCCATTACCGGTCAAACCGGAAGTGGCTGGAAAGTGAAAAATATGTGTAAAGTCTCCTTTGCTCATACCACTTACCAAGGCTCATTTTGATAGGTCTTATACTCTAGAAGTTATGGCTTGTCTAAAGCTGTTTTTACAGTTTGAAAGTTTTCTTGCATGCAATGTTTGTTGCTGCAATTTTACTATCTGCGCATGCGCGTTTTTCTCTTTTTAAAAACTGCTGCAAAGTGCGCGTGTGCAGATCGAAAATTTGCAGCAAGAAAACATTGCATGCAAGAAATCTTTCAAACTGTAAAAACAGCTTAATAAATTCGCTTAAAATTTTTATATAATTTTTATTCAGTTAGATATAAAAATTATTTTTTTAGGCGGCTAATATGGTTAGATTTTTTAGTGAAGATTTTAAGTTTATTGAGTTAAAAGACAAACACAATTAAGCCGATTTTTCTTCTCAAAAATGCGTTCTTTACTGTGTTCCCAAAAAGTAAACAACCATAATTTCAAAAAAATCCTCCGTCATTACCCAGAAGAAACAATTACCTGGTCCACAAAATAAAATAAAACAGTCTGTGCTGAGTATCGGATAAAGATGGTGATCAAACTTTGGTTGTGCTAAAAGGTCTATTTTTATTAAATAGAAAGTAGGGTTATGTAGCACCTTATTTTAAAAGCCCTTTGTTTTTCTACTTAATGCCACTTTGTTTTTGATAATCAGCCCAGGCGTTCCAGACTTCATCAGACAATCATTTGAAATTTGGCTTAAATACTGTACAATCAGTGCGGTTTTAATGGTATTGGCTTGTAAGTTTGGAACGGCTGGGCGGATTTTCAAAAACAAAGAGGCGTTAAGTAAAGTATCAAAGGGCCGCGCTTGTGGCTACTCCGGTTGTATCGGCAGCGTAGATCACCAGAGTTAAGCAGCACGGCCATAACTTGGATGGGTTACCGTTCTGGGCAACGGCACGCTGTGTTCTGCTCGGGGGTGAACGAACGGACCGAGCAGCAACCATCCAAGTTATGGAATGAATGGTGTGTGAATGGGAAGGAGTAGGGGTCAAGGTACAATAAGCCTTCGGGCTGCAGTACATCACCTAGGGAGGCGTCGTCGGACCTTGGTAGGATAACCCCGAAAACGCGAAAAAAAGGATCAAAGGGCCTTTAATACGAGATGCTACAAAAAATATCCAGTGACCTCTTGGCACCAGCAATTCGGTTTTTTGCAGTTCAACCCCCAGTTTTAACTTTAGATTCGTGTTCAGCGGGAAAAATACGTGAGCACTTTTTTATTTTTTGCATCTGTGTTATTTTAGGAACGAACTTAATTTTTTTGTTTGATGCAGCACCGAGATATGATGACTATCGCAAAATACCACTTCTGCATAATAGCTGCCATTGTCTATTTTTTAGAATTTCTATTGAGTTTTATTATTAAAATTTGACTGGGTCGTCAAAAAATTATAAAAATGAGCACGAATTAAGCATTAATTAAATTCTTTAATCTAATGCAAATCGTATTTCCAGAATATACCTTACTATCATTTTCTTTAAGGTGGCGCTTATTAACACTACCTACTATAAATACAAGTATGTTGCACTACAAGTTCTATTGAATAAACTTTCCTATTTGCCATAACATTTTCACAACAATGCCAGCCTCATTACACAGTATTTATTGTAGTGAAATATGAGTCCATATGTGCGAAAAAGACACGGCTCATAACCTGTTTGTTGTGGCCACACGAGTTGATGGCAGAAAAACATCAACCATGACGAAGGGGACTTTTAGGCTTATTCATATGCGATTTTAATTAAGGATTAAATTTGAGTTCATATTTAGTTTATTATTAATATTCCTCCTGACACTTCTAGCGACCTTTCTGCATTCTTTAATTAATTTTTACATTTTATTTATAAATATTGATATTTTGGTTATCTCCTCTGAAGAAAGTTTTAAAAACAAATTCCCTATTTGTATTTTTTCCTGAATTTGATTGAAGTTTATCTTCAAATCATAAAATTTATAAAACTATCTGCACGTTTTTATAATTAGAGGCAACCTAAAATCTTGTAAAAAAAAATCTGGAGTAAATAAATTTTAACAGGCTGCAGTTTAGTTTTGGTTAGTTAGTCAGTTAGCACAAACAGATATTTTGTCAAAATTTAAAATTTATTGGACAGGATTTGCTTCTGGAACTCTTGGGGGCGATGACGACGACGACTAACCAAAAAAAAAAATACTTTTTTTTAAATTTTAAACTAAAAATTTTCTTTACCAAAGTGTTCCTCTTTTGATAATTAAATAATTAAACACATTTTGCAGACTCGAAATAACTTAGCAATTCCTAACAATACATCACCCCGAGTTGATTACAATTTTTTTATTACTTTCTAAATTGTTTTTAAAGAAGAACCATCAAATGTAATATTTTAGCGTCCTCTGGTGCATTTCACTACGGACGTCGAATGTCAACTACTAAAAAAATCTTTTAAGATCAGTTTGAACAAACGCTAAATGAAAAATCAGTTATTACGGACATACGCCTGTTTTTCGTAATTATTTATATAAAAGCCTGGGCTACAGCACTTTCGGCTAAAAGGCCTCATTTCACGACCTCCAGTTTTAAAAAGAATTAATAAAATATTAAAACATAGACAACAGTATATCTTAAGCTGCATGGGGTAAAATTAAAAATAATTTAAAGGATCTAAATTCTAAAAATGTTTACTTAGCATTCTTAGAGAAAAATATTTTAATTATTGTTAAGAAAAAATGGTTAGGACTGTAAATACGCCAGCGTCAAATTAACGACCTCGGATTTTTTTTCAAAAATATTTTTCTAATAGAAATTTTGGTAAGCGATCCACCAACTTGGAATAATAACGAAAATTATATACAGCAAGTATTGTAAAATTGTCAACAATCTTAAAGTAGTATTTAACACAGGTGGAGAGGTATCAAGCTAATTGATAAGTCTAATAACATATTAGCTAGGGACTAGGAACAAAAGCAATCTTTATTTTAAATCGTTAAGCATTACAGATCACATTTCCTGAATGTTACAAAGTAAAAAATAATCCACGTCTTAGAATAGTTTTAAGTAAACTTTTATCCATACTTAAGTAAACCTAATATATTCTTAAATGATTCTATATATTGTTTTTTAAATAATTTTTGGGTATACATAAATCACTTTAAATTTGTAAAAGTTAATGCTTAAATCTTATTGTGCGTTAAGCCTAACAAATTATTAATTTCTAAAATAATTTGCTTTGCAAATACAACATATATTTGTAAAATTAGGTAATTGCCATCCTTTAACATTAACGTTGCTGGCGGCACCACTCTCCGTTATCCGACCAAAATAAGATTTTAGTGGGGAGGTTTATCAAATGGAACTCTTTTCAGGGGTAGCAGCACAATTTTTCAAGGGTTGCCCAAGATGGGCCACCCTAATATACACACCTACCTACCGCAAGGAAATATCTTTTAAGAATATATTATAGTCGTAATTTAAAAACCTTACTGTGAAAACTTTGATCTAAATTACATTTATAAGTAATTAATAATCTAACTCAAAAAAGCCAAAATTTAAAAATATTTTATTTTAATTGGTCTGTCAAGGGTGGAAAATGACTTATTTCACACGAGTGGGAATATTGTTGCACGAGGCGTCAGCCGAGTGCGACAAACCCACGCGTGTAAGAAAGTGATTTTCACACAAGTAATGTACACTATTTTTCCTACGACCACAAGTTATTCACCAAAAAATCAATAAAAGTTGTTTGTCTTCGCGGAAAAAATAAGAAAACAATTGAAAACTTTGCATCACTAGGGTGATATATACTTTTCCTTACTGCGATATATTATACTGTTTAACAATATTTTTATATCAAAATCACCTACCTAGTCGCTTTTTATCATTTAAGAATTAAAAAGGACCTCATTAAAAAAATATTGCATGGCTTTTCAATGTAAATCCCATTAACAGCCTGATAACTCCAAATTTATTTTAAATAACAATGACAGCGATGACAGCTTCATATTATACTTTGCAACACTAGTGTTGTAAAGTACTTTGCAACACTAGTGTGATATAAGGCATTTTCTATGCATGAAAACAGTGTGCTATTTACTATTTTAAGCTGTATTTGTTGTTAAAATAGTTTTTATTTTAACTGTCGTTTTTTGTGTAACCTATTAGTGATTTAAATAAATATTTAATATAATTTCCACCAACTACTAATTTGCAATGTCCTTAATCGCATGCTTAAGGACTTGGTTGATTTACATTTGAAAGGGCATAGAACGGCTTTTCGTCACGCTTTAAGTTTTGTACAGGTCAACCCTGGGAACTGAGACTGGGACCATGATATTGCCATAATTACCATTAAAAAAAAAGGAAATGTTTATGTAAAGTTTAAAAAGGGGGCTTAATATTTCACGACTCTCGAATTATTACATGTTTATGTTTAACGTACAAAAAGTTGTTTCTTAAAATGAGTAAAAAAATAAAAAGTGCTTAATCACTTAAATCTAAATTTATTAAATACCAGCTAAATTTTGTCCCCTTAATGAAATGTCCGATTTACTAAATTTGTCACGTTCAATTCATTGCAATAACAAAAGGATTACCTTTAGAACCAAACCTAATAACTGTTTGAGGCGTCCTAGGCTAGAATTTCCGGAGCACCTATTTTCCACCAAAAAATTTTGAAGAGCAAAAAATAAAAGCATAAAAAAAGGTCATTCCCTCCTTTTCGCGCCTCTTTCATTCCAAAGCACCTTTATTCACAGAGAAATTATCACCAAAAATCCCCACCCGACCTACACTTTTTTAAACTCTCCTGTCTATACTCTATTTTTTTGCAAGAGATAGCAATAAAAATGTCTCGGGACGGTTAGAAGGTTGTAAACCATAGGCGCACCAGTCTCTGTGCAAAGAACAGGTAGAAATACACCGAATTGCGTTAAATAAGGATTATAAATTTTATATATATTTTAGTATCTTTCCGTATGTGCAACTGAGTGGTTATAAATTGTTAGAGTATTGTTCAAAGTATTACAGTATTGTAAAAATGGCTTCTCCGCAGAAACGCGCATGTCTCGGCCATTTAACTGTAAACGAAAAGCAGATTGTTAAAAACGTATTCGATTATACAGGGTGCGGCAGAATGGACTCCCACATTTGGGTAGCAAATAAAAAGTCTACTATAAAATATGAAGCTAAACTTTTATTATTTTCAAAAAGAGCACACTTTAAGGTTTTTTTAACTATGTTTTCAAAATTATATCGTGTAAGTGACGGCCGTTAGCAGCGACACACATGCGAAGGCGTTCCTAGAAGTTCCGCATCACTTTTATCACCATGTCTTGAGGAATAGCAGCAGTTTCATCTCGGATCGCTGTCTTGATTTAGGAAAGTCAAGAACCAGTTGCCCTTAAGTTAGCAACCCATTTAAAAATTGTTTTCCGGTCTGGAACAGAGGCATTCGGAGGCAGGAAGCGCGTACAAAATGCTCTTTAAGCTGGCTTAAAAAGACATTCAATCCTGGTTGATGCAGCAAAATATTGAACATCCTACAGATAGTGTTAAACTAGAGTTGTTGCAGCTAGTAAAAAGTGAAGTCGCCACAAATAAAGCTAAGTACACACGTTTTGTAATTGATGAAATAGCTAAGAAACAAAATATAACTGTATATCGGCTGCCACCTTATCACTGCGAACTAAACCCCATAGAACTTATATGGGCACAAGTGAAAGGTGAAGTAGCCAGAAATAATACTACGTTTAAACTAGTAGATATAAAAAAACTATTTCAAATTGCCATATCTAATGCTTCCCAGAAAACTGGAAAAAATGTGTCGAACATGTATTAGAAGTAGAAAATAAAATGTGGTCTTTGGATATAATAGTAGATACAACTGTTGAACCTCTAATTATACAAGTAGACTCATATGACTCAAGTAGTGATAGTATGTCAGATATGGAAGAATGTGAATAACTAGATGTAGATTATGTAGCATATTTAATTAGGTATAGATTATATTTTAAATAATTATTTTTTGACTATGCATTTTTAATGTGTATTATTTTCTTAATAAAATGGTTATTATTAACTATAATTATACCAACTGTACAATATTGATATACTATAAATTTTAAAATAAATTTTTTACACATATAAAAGAAACAAGATTTTCATTTTACCTAAACTGTTTAAAAAGGGTAAGTTCCCAAAAATAAACTCAAGCGCACCGCCACTGTCAAGGTTTTTATCACATTATTCCCACGTAAATACGGGTAAACATCTGTTATTCCTTTGTATTTGACCCAAGAGGTTGACGAATATTAGAGCGGAGTCTGCCGGCCTAAAATTATGATGCCTTATCAGTACATTACAGGTAGAATTGAAGAAAAATATTTATACTCGGACTAACACAGAAAGCGAATTGCCATAAAATTAAATGATTTATTACTATCGCTTGCAACGAAACGGCGCCCTAAAACTCCCCTAGTCTGGCGCCTATTTTTTCATGGGGCCCCTAGGCTGAAGCCTAGTCAGCCTAATGGTTAAGTACGGCACTGACTGGCAACAATAAGGGAACTGCACCCTAGGCGCCCGTGGTCTTGGTCTCGGTGTTTCTTACCCTGGAATTCCATCTGCTTTTCTTCTGGTGATCCTTCTGAAATTTGCAATCAACTGACGGAATCAATTCAATTGGGCATTGAAACCTATATTCCACACACCATCAAGAACCCCAAACAATCCAATAACAAACCCTGGTTTTCCAAATCTTGTGATAAAGCTAGAATTTTAAAAGTTCATGCTCACAAAAAGTTTCTACAGGATCCTAGTCCAGAAAACCGACAGGCCAGCATTGAAGCAAGAAACTACTACAATCAAACAATTTCTGAAGCCAAAGACTCCTTCGACAATCGTATTAAAAACAAAGTTCTTTCTTGCTCAAATGGCAGCAAATCTTTCTGGTCCTTTGCGAAAAACATAAGTAGGAATTTTTGTACCAGTTCTTTTCCGCCACTAGCTTTGGAAGATGAAATTGTTTCTACCGCTAAAGGAAAGGCAGAATTATTTGCTAAACAATTTGCTGCCAATTCAACCCTTGACCCTCCCGTAAATCATCCAATTCCAGCGGTTACCCCAGTTCCTCATAAAATGCCCGATATTATTTTTAAGGTAAAACACATTAAGCGTATCCTTTCTTCCCTTAACACCAAGAAATCGTCTGGGCTGGATGGCATACCAGCAATCGTTTTAAAAAAATGTGCTCCAGAACTTGCACCAATCTTAACTCGGCTCTTTCGAATTTCTTACAACACAGGTATCTTTCCGAAAGCTGGAAAGCTGCACGTGTTCAGCCTATTCCCAAGAAAGGATCTAAATCTCTTCCATCTAACTATAGACCAATTTCAATTCTCTCAGTTCTTTGTAAAGTAATGGAAAACTAATTAATTCACAAATTCTTAAGTACTTAGAAAAACACAAAATTTTGCATGACAGGCAGTATGGATTTCGCCACAAAAGATCTACAGCAGATCTTCTTTCCTTCGTATCACACTGCTGGAATAAGTCTCTTGAGTTTCTAGGTGAGTCCCAGATCGTTGCTCTTGATATATCCAAAGCTTTTGACCAGGTCTGGCATGCCGCACTTCTAAATAAACTTCCCTCCTATGGTCTTTCAACTAAACTCTGTACTTGGCTCTCTAGTTATCTATCTGATCGTCGTATATCAGTTATTGTGGACGGCCATTCTTCAAGCTTTCACCAAGTAAATGCTGGAGTCCCTCAGGGCTCAGTTCTGGCACCAACATTGTTTCTTCTTCACATCAACGACCTTCTCTCGTCCACAACTAATTCCATTCATAGTTTCGCCGACGATAGTACCCTTCACTCCAGTTTTCAGGTTCCTAAACCCATTACTAAACCTGACTTGGAAAACAAACGCAGAGCGATGCAGATATCTCTTTCGCAGGATCTTAATTTAATATTGGATTGGGGCGCTAAAAATCTCGTCCATTTTAATGCATCCAAAACACAATCATGTTCCTTGTCGCGAAAAGAGTCATCAAATACTCATCCTCTACTTATGAGCGGCCAAGTTTTACAGAGCAAAGACACCTTTAATCTTGTGGGCGTCACATTTGAAAGTAACCTTAACTGGCATAATCACATTGTATCTATAGCCACGGCAGCTTCAAAAAGCTTGGATTTCTCTTTCGAGCCAAAAGTATTTTTCCCCTTCTAATTTATACACTTTATATGTGTCCCAAATCCGACCTCCCTTGGAATATTGTTCTCATATCTGGGGCATGGCGTCCCCCACAACCCTAAGCATTCTTGATTCTATTCAAAGAAGAGCTATTCGTCTCATTAATGATCCTTCACTTACAGAAAGGCTTCCTCTCTTGCACATCGTCGGGCTGTGGGGATTTATCGCTTTTTTATAGGTACTTCCATGGCTTCTGCTCTGAAGAACTGTCCAGTATAGTTCCTCCACTTACATGGTTCCCAACAGAGAAACTCGTGGTTCCGCGCGTATGCATCCCTATACGGTCCAACTGGACAGGCCCCGAACTTCCCACTTTGTTCGTTCTTTTATCCCTAGAGTTTCTAGGTTGTGGAACCTGCTGCCCGCGGAGGTCTTTCCTTCCCCCAAATCTTCAAGTGTTTAAGTCCCGTGTCAACAAACTCCCTTACCTCGCTTAAGACACCCACTGGCAATGTTAGTATTTAGGCTTTTAGCCTTCGTGGTTTGTCCAAAGAAAATGAATGACCCGACCGTAAGCGTACCAAACCAATGTGATCAGTCCTTAATAAACTTACTTGTAAAAATGTATTTTGACTTGAGTGGACCGTGAGCAAACCGAGACCCGAGCTTGTGTGCAGTCACCCTAATAATGTCTAATATGTCTCCCCTGTGGCTAGGGATGGCAACGATATATCGATTATTTTTAAATATCCATATATCGGAACTAAAATATCGATGACCTTCATCGATATTTAACTTTTCGATATATCGATATATCAATATCGAATATTTCGATATTTGTGGTAAATGAGACAAAAATAAACATCGTTTTTTCTCTTAAATTTTTAAAAATGAGAAAAATGTTCTACAGTAAAATTAAATAAAAAACTAAAACTATTAAGCTAATTACTATTATGCCGTATTTGTTTACCTACTACCTATTAAGACAAAATAATAATAAAAAAATGTAATATAAGAAAATATATCGATATTTTTTCTCTCTCAACTACTGATATATAGCTCTTCGATATTTCTGAAAATCGATATTAGCCAAAACGATATTTATCGATATCGATATATTTTTAAAATTTGACATCCCTACCCGTGTCGCAGTGAACAGAGCTTTGATCTTCGAGAGGGAAGACATCTTAGATAGTAATTATTTAAAAATCACGTCCGTGGTGGCACTACCGCGTTGTTTAAAAGGTTGGCAACGTTGACGGAATAGGGGAACCATGGGTTAAACATCTAATAACCCGACACCCACGGTACTCTAATATTTAGGCTCAGGACTTCTTAGGAAGTCAAAAGATAAAAAAATAATATCTCTGTTATTTTTTA
This sequence comes from Listronotus bonariensis, assembly GCA_014170235.1. Lineage (NCBI taxonomy): Eukaryota > Metazoa > Arthropoda > Insecta > Coleoptera > Curculionidae > Listronotus > Listronotus bonariensis. Next base: position 65,575 of record JACEGR010000099.1, on the reverse strand, counting down.
CGCACGTTTTTAAATATTTAAACGCAAACAATAGCTTTTTACTAAAAATGCGTTGTTGTCATTAATCAGCAAGACATAATTTGTATAATTTGGGATTTTAGTAAATAATACATATTGAAATGATTACAATTAAAATAAATAAGACATTACATTCGTGATAACAAAAATAATATAAGTAGTGCAAAACTCAAAAATTTGGCAACAGCGAATAGACCCGGTTTATCTATAAGGTCATTTAGTCAATGACCCACCTACATAATTAATTGCTATGCGAAACCTCCCTTAATACAGAATCGAGCTAATTTATTTGGCCGTATTTTAAATGGAGCCTATGGGTTTATATGGCGATGCATAAAAATTTTAAAAAAGCACATATGGTCTTTTTAAAAGATTAAAAAGAGAAACGGATATTAATCATAACGTCGACGGTCTACCAACTGTATAGCACATAGTGGGAGGGCATTTATAAAAATACGCTAATACCGCTCGGTAAAACAACGAATGCAAAACAAGTAAATTAGACAAAGAAGAACTAATTAAATGAATAAAAAATTTGTAAATTGTGCATACGTTTTATATGTACACAAAAATGTTTGTGTTTCTGTGGTTCTATTAAATATTTTTTTGTTTGTTAATAGAATCAACTGTGCAAAAATATTATATACAAAAGTAGTTTTATGTTATTATGATATATCACAATGAAGTAAAACTTTATCTTAATTGAAACTTTCACAATTCTTTATGCTTATTTAGGTTTGTAGACAAAAATAAATTTTGCTTGTAGTGACATTATTAGTTATTCACATATAAAATCCATCTAAAAAAACTCACTGGCCGACTGACCGCGCCTGACAACAAAAATATCACTGATCAATTTTCCGTGCCCAAAAATCCACTGGTAGATATCAAATTTTGTCCTTCGTTACTTTTTTTTACTAACCCAGTAATACAAGCTAAATTCGTTGGTTTTGTGTATGCGTATTTATGAAAATTATTTGTTATATTTTCCAAAAATTACTTTTTTAGATAAAAACAAGTTCCGTACAATTTTTAGATCAAAATTAATATGTCAATATATAAAACATAGTTGTCTAGCACATGTTTCCAACAATATTATTATTCCTAGAGGCAGATGCTCATCGCGACCAGTTTATAACAAACTATTCTGCACATTATTTTAATTTTAAATCCTCATCAACTATGACATTTTTTATTCGGGCAGTAACGGATAATTATTTCTTCTTTAATTAGTGGTTAAAGGCTTTTTCTTTATGGTTATTTTCCCGCAACTGCTTGATAATGTAAAGGTGCCCGTATTTAGCCATATCAATTTTTATTTTTATTGTCGATAGTGCCATCAGTTTGATACGCACATGTCTGTCTCGAGGTACTACAGTTTTATGGTATTTTTGCACCCAAAGGGATGATCTGGGTTAATTTATATTCACTTTTTTACTGCAAAGTCGGTTATGTGAGGTTATTGTGCGGAACTTATGCAAAATGCACAAGTAAAAGTAATACATCAAAAAGTATTGAAGTATGTACTTGTAAATATATTGTTATTTTCGTAGCTAGAGTGATTCTGGGATATAGTAAGATACAGGGTACTTCTAAACAAATTCAATTAATTTAGAGGGATAGTTTCTAGTTCAAAATAAAGGTTAGTTTGCTTTATAAACCTGGGGTCAAAAGTCAACCTTTAGGGAGATATCGCGGTACAAAAATTTGGAAAAAATAATATGTTTTAATTTTTATCTCAAAAGTAAAATGAATGAATTTTAAGAATATATTGCTATTATAAAAATAAACTTTCCGAATATTTTTCCACTTTTTTAAATATTGGAAGTGGTGAAAATAGACTTCCCATCATTCTTTCTAATCAAATTTAAAAAAATACTTATGCAAGGACCTCGAGAAACCTAAATTTGATTAGCATGATTCAATTAAAAACTTTTTTAAGTCTTGTATTTTCATTAAACTTGCCAATTTTAACTAGAAAAATGAAATGTTATTCATAACCTGCCGGAAAGGGAAAATTTATTTTACAAAATAGATCCGTTTATCTGCTCTTACCTCTTACGGCAGTTTTAATATTTCTTTATTTGATATTACTTGATAGGTACTTAGTTTAAACACAATAACTTTTTTCTTTTTGTTTTTAAGGTAAAAAAATAAAGACATTTTCTCTTAATTTTTTTAGATATTTCTTCCTAATGGTCAGATTTTGAACCCATGTTTGTAAAGTAAACTAAGCACCCTTTATTTTCAACAAGGAACCACCCCCTAAAAATTTACCGCATTTATTTGAAAACACCCTGTATGTAACGAGTGCATAAAGTAATACTTCCTTTATACGAATAAAAGGTTTGACAGCACGGATTGTCAGGCGAATGTAGCCATCTCATGAAAAATATATTTTTCTACGACCGTATAAATTTTACAATTTCAATTTCGGACCCTGAATTCATTATTTATTTATTTTTGCGGGGTGGGGTTCAACTTTTTTGCAAAACCTAAAATAGAATTTTTACTTACTTAAGTATTTGTCCTTAAGCCAATTGCATCTGGTGTATATATCTGATGAGAGTCCCACGCCTCACTTTTTGTGCTTTTTTTAATTCAGTTTCTTGTGACCTTTTAGATTGCTAAACCTGTCTGGGTTTTGATAAAGGTCTTAAGTGGGTTTATTTGCCGATGCCTTGAATATTTAACTACTTACATAATTCAAGAAATAGGACGTTAAATAAATAGAGCCGGCCATTAATGCAAGGCTACAATATTTTTTTATGAATACTCACTGTATAAATTTACCTAAACCATAGATATTTTCCATAATTTATTTAATAAGTCCTCATGGTATTCCATCGTGTATTATAATTCACAGTCGTTATACTTAATAATAACATATACGTCGTCGGCTAATCAGAATATCAATCAATTCGAAAAAATGACTTTCTGATGCAAAGGTAAATAAGAGGGCATCCATCCGTTCGAGAAATCACATAAATAATTCAATTATTAAAATTTCTTTACGGTCACCAACAATCTGGGTGGCTTCCTTATAATGGGAAAAAATTAGTGGTTAGTCGTTCCTTTGACTCTAAAACCACTAGAGAGGCGGATAGAAATCTACCCTTAGTGGATAGATACTTCTCTGATAGCAAACACCATATTAAAATTTATCGATTTTTCTTTAAGAGAAACTTTTCGCTAAAAATTTAATTTGTCTAAATAATTAAAAATGTGTTTCATTTAAAAGTTATCAATTTAGAATAAAATTTAATTAATTATATATATTTTTTAAACAAATACCTTTTATTTTTTTAAATCTTCTATTGCTTTTCATTACAGAATACTGTCCATCCTTTTAAACAATTGTTATGTTATAAAGCTAGATGTGTAACCATTCTTACCATCTTTTTAAATATTTTTAACGGATGTCCTGAAGTTAAAATGTTAATAACCATAGCAGCTTTCTTTTGAACTCCAAAACTTTGGTTCCCCACTATCCAAAGATTCCAATAGGAAGCGACCGGCACCCAGCTGTTCAATAGGTAAAAACTATTTTACATTAAATATAGTTAAATAGTTAAAAAGTATTGCTACAGGGTTGCCCACAGAATTAAGGTCGGGCCTCACATAGTCGCAACGAACCCGTGGCCCTGCGCTTTCCTGGTAAAATGTAGGGGAATACGGTGCATTTCTTTTATTTAATCAAATTGCAGTAATATAAGTCAATTATACCACGCTTTAAATTACACGTGATCATAAATTAAATCTTTAAAAATAAGGTAACATAGTTTTAAGGTTTGGCCACATATAACAACACCGAGCCCTGCACCGTAGCACGGCCGTGTCTCGGTTTTGAAATTTACCGTTGTAATCAAATATCGTAGGCTTAATCTTACCGCTCCGTGCCCGAGCCCATAGCTCGCAACGCATTTTAACAAGTAGTAAACAAACACTAGTTTATTTGATTTCTCGTAATATAATTAAAAAAACTTATGAAACAAAAAATAACAATGTATTCGTTAGTTTTACTTACATATTATTTACAAGATGTTACAATAAAATTAATTTTAAACTTTATAATACTTATTAAATCACTTTTTTGTATTGTTTGTTTACAACAAGTAACAATTAACCACAAACTTTTAATTTTTATACGTAATAAACTGAAATAAATTGGTGACTCCCGTAAACTTAATGCTTGCTTCGGGAAACATCAGCGATATCCGATCCACGTATGCTTTCATTTGCTGGGCATGTTGCAGACCGTACGAGACACGTTCTTGCTATGGTGAGGGTCTTGTGGGACATCGCTGCGGGAATATGTGGCCCGACCTTTATGGTCAAGGAAATATTTAAATTTAAAAATGACCTCAAAATTTAGGGCACACCCTGTATAATGGCAATTTTTATTTTATTTTTTTACTTTACATAACAGTTCTAATATTTCATCTATTTTTTTCCTAGTTTTAAAATAAAGCCATGGAAAATTGTTTAAATTAAAAATTTTGGTACATTCTGTATTATTTAAACATACATATTTTATTAACTAGATTCAGAATGCATTAAAAAAAATATGGATTGCCATTATAATTTTTAATGTAATGTATTAAGAATTTTAAGTTTTTTTTTTAAATTTAAATATAGCCTTGGCCATCATTTCTTAGGCAACCCTGCAGCAATACCTTTGTTTAAATACTAAATTTAATATAAAACAGTTTTAAATTGGTAAACAGATGAGTGCAGGTCGCTTCCTATTCGGATCTTAGACTACACGATTTATTAATATTAAAAACCAAAAAAGTAATCTGCCATGAATACATATTAATACTAACTAATTCTTTATGTAGTAGACCAAAACCTTATGCTGTAGGGACATTTTTTTTTCAATAAAACATTTATTGTTTAGTATCACTAATTTATTGTTTATTTGAGCCAACTACTTTACTCTTAAAACTTTACTAACTCAACGGACCTCAGATCAAAACAAATTAGACAATACAATAAAACGCTTTTACAAGGGCCTAACCATTAGTGGCAGGAGTGACCCGGGCCTTCCCTAAAAATGCTTTTGCTAAGGCTTTTTAAAAGATAAGGACCTTTTTTGCATTTTTTATGCTAAACATGGGTTTTTAATTTTTTTTCAGGGTGTTAAGCTTTGCAAAAACCTAATAATTTGTAAAACAAGTGTTTTTGGTAAAATTTGTTAAACTAGATAAAAAGGTTATTTTATTAAGCATTTGTTGTTGTTATTACATAATTTTTAATAAGAAGATATACCACTTATTAAAAAAAAAAGCCCCAATGTTTCTTGTTTGGTCCAGGATTATGTAGTTTAGTGGATTTTTTTCTGGAAAACTAAGCAAGCTACTTAAAAATGTAAGAATATAAAAAGTTAAATTTTTAAATGTTTCATTCAAAAAAATAATTTAAAAGTTGCAAAAAAGTCAGTGGCGTCCATTTTTTTGTCAATAATATTAGCTAAGATGCGTCCCACGCCGCCACTGATGTCACAAATTAAAATTAGTTTAGGGTTAAATTAACGTCCTATTTTAACATATACATCAGCAAAATTTTATTAAAATCGGATATAGCATATTTAATATATTATTAAAAACCCAGTTTTTTTTAACTTTAACACCCTGTATCTTAGAACCAAAGCATTTCCGGACCTATGTTTATATGAAATTTGTTTCATAAAATTGGCTCAGGAATATGCCCTTGGATTGTCTTACTGCAATTAGAAAACACCCTGTATACATATCGAATGATCTAATATTGGCGACACACAGCTGGGGCGGGAAGCTTCGACCTGCCTCCCCTGACGCCTATGCGTTTTTGTCTTATACCTATTTATCTTTAAAGGTAACTTACGTTCATTTGCATGTCTACCTCTATCAACCTTCATCGTCGAACACTGGTGCTCAATATTTTTCCAAATTTATTGATGGCTGTCGATAATAGCCGTTATTATACAGTGCACCTTGGTATTTACTATATTTATTCTTAGCGTTTTTTTTTTTTGATTACATATATTTTGATTATTTGATTTATTGACAACCCTTTAACCCAAATATATAATAAAGTTATTTCAAAACTTTAACTAACCAAATTAATGTTTTAATTGATTTTTTTAGAGCCAATGAAATTATGATTTTATAAAAAAAAACGACCAAAAGAATAATATACTAACTAACCAGAATTAACCATTGTTTTTTATAACATCTGCACATTTTTGTGTTATTGACTTCAATAAATGTGTGTTTTTTCACTGAAATTTATTGCCATGCCTTGATATAATACGTAAAACAGTTTTTCTGTATTTTTAAATTGTTTCTGATTTGTACTTCCGACATCTAGCTCGAATTGTTTCCATAAATTTTCTATGGAATTTAAGTCGTGACTTTAAGCCAGCCATGCTAAAAGAATAGGCTACTTACCCAGAAAAAAATCATTATTAATTTTAGCAGTATGCTTAGGATCCTGTTAAAATTTCTACATTTGTGTCAGATTTTCTTCAGCATGTAGTGGCATATAATTTTTGAGAACATCTAAATATTAATATCTCTACATAATACTTTTAACTTTTACCAGCGGACCAACCTCATGTCCTGGAAAAAAGCCTTATACCAACTGGAATGACACCCTATATCTGCCTTATTTTCAACTTTTGAATATCATCCGGCGACTTGGTTTAAAGCTAGCATGAGGGTATAAGCGTTGTACTTTGTATGATACAACGATGGTATGGGCGCACAAAAAGAGTTTTCTTGTGGTTGAAATTTGAAAATATTTGTGGTTTAGCGAAGTTCAAGTTCAAATTGCTAAAATATGTATCTGGTGCATATTTAGAAATTCTGTATTTAAATACAAGATTTACACTCGTAAAAATTCAACCTAATATAGCAAAGCCTTGTGTTAACCCTGCGACAAAATTTTTAAGGGTAGAAAAACGTAATGCGTGATAGAAGATGCAAATTTAAGCTAACTACCAGAATAATTTGGCCTGAACACGTTGCGCTTATGATTTTGATTTACATTAATTTCATATTTTTCAGCATAAAACATAATCAATATTTAAATTTTTCCTGCATGCCCGTCACAAAGCCCGACATGAATATTATAGTCACGGTTACGCTGATAATGCATATATTTTTCCCTTATTTTTTATAAAAAATATTAATATGCCACGAAAACCGACTAATTTTAATACCCTTTAATGTCACGCGGGCACCTAAGTCGTCAAAAATTGTAAATGACTGATTATAATATTTATGAGGAAGTAATATAAGTAAATATAAAGATTTTATTAAACATCAAGTTGCCAAGGGCGGAATACTGCGAAACCTCTTGAATACCGTTTGGAGGCTGTGAAAACTCTGCACGCTGGAGTGGCAGCGCATAGAAGTGTAATGGATAAAGTAATATATACCTTAATTTTCTTTCTTGGTTTTTAAGAGAAACACTAATATATATTAAATGGTCAATAATTTTGGGGGCTTATCGCTGGCTTGGGTGGGCTAAGCCCCCATAGCCCGCCCCTAGTTGCGCCTATGCTTCCCGATGAACATAAGAGCAAATTAAGCAATTGCTTAGAGCATTACGTTGAGGGGGCACCACAAAGGAGGCATTATAAAGAGTGCCAAAGAAAGAAAAAAGAAAATGCATTTTATGTTTGTGTTTTATAAACGTGAGGACCTTTTTTTGCTCCTCATTAATTTGAAACGCAAAATGATAATGATTTTGGTTTTGGTCGTCAAAAGCTTCGCTGAGGGGGGCTTATAGGACTGAATTGCTTAGGGCATCAGATAGTCTTAATCCGGCACTAGAAACTATGAAACATTTTACAGTATAGAAATAAACACAAAATGGCATTTATTTATAGAATAACAACCTTAATAACTCAAGAACATACCATTAACTTTTTTACATTAATAACCACAAATGTCTCCTTTTTTTATATAGCGTGTCTACTTGAGTTTGCACCATATGAAAAACTTTTTATTAATAATTAAAAAAATATATATATTTATAAAAGTCCTGCTTGGTCTAAAACCCAAAATGCAATCATTAGATGTTAGTTTTTTGCAGAGGTATTTTTTAAAATATAGATCATTTTGATCAAGAAAAGAGGTTTAGGTTTAAAAATAACTATTAAATATGCATCCTTGTTCAGATGGAAAAAAAAACTTTTTCCTTGCGATAACGAGCGTTTCGGTGACTTTTCGCTGTTTTGACAGTTCTTAAGCTTTCTTTACATGTTACATTTTAAAATAAATATGCACTAATGTAAAAACTTAAATTTTTACCGTTAACGCAGAAAAATCTAAAAAAGTGTTTTCCTAAAAATGAACAAAAACAAAAATTTTCGATTTTATAAAAAAATAAAGGTTTGAGGTTTTTTTTGAGCAAAATTCATTATGCATTATGGGTTTTAGACCATGCAGAACTTTTTGTAAAAAGTAACTTTTTTCGTTAAATTAATACTAAAAAAGTTTTCCATATCTATGGTGAGAACTTAAGTAGACACGCTATTTATGCTTTTTCTAAAAAGAACAAATTTAGTGATATATTACAGCAAATTGTTTATTTTCAAGATGGGCCGGAGATTATCTACCCTTAAAGAAAACCAAATATTGGGAATTCAAATTAGGTAACACAATGTTGCAACACGGTCCATAAGCTAATAAAAATGGGTATCTAGATTCAAAATAACGAAAAATATATTTACCATTTTTACAGAAAATATCCGATTTTTGGTTGGTTTGTGTGTCGGCTAGAAGCAAGCACTTTTGAAAACAGAATATTAAATTATGGAAAAAATATTAGGCATTATTGTCTAAAAACCTAAATAAAACAAAGAGTAGTTATCCGTTAGCGTTCCGCGTAATTTTATAAAAAGCCACACAATTTTTAACGGAATCCATGATGATAATCATAAAAACACTTGCTAGAAGTTGTAGACTAAATCTGTTTGTATTTTTGTTACTTCTATTCAATAAAACATAAAATGCTTTTAAAAATACGATATTAACTGCAACAACAGCAAGCACAACTTGACTCAGGAATGCAATTTTACACTAAGATAGTTCAAAATTATTCTAATAAGGGGGTGCTAACCACGTTGCCAAGCCGCTTAATTTTAAAAGTCAATGGGCTTTATTTTGCATTAGGTTTGTGGGTCCCGGAGAAAATATCGAAAACAAAATATCGTATTAAATATTATCGAATGACAAAATATCGAAAAAATATTATCGAATGGAAAAAATATCGAATAGAAAAAATATCAAAATAAAAAATATCGAATGGATAAAATGTCGACTGGAAAAAATATCGAATAAAATAATATCGATTAGAAAAAATAGCGAAAAACTGAATTTATTAAAAACGCATACCTTTTTGGTTAATATTATGTTTGTTATTCGATTTGAAATGTTTTCGATATTTATGATATTTCGAGATTAGATATTTCGATATCTTATTAAAATGCATAATTTATTTTAATTTTTAAGACAACTTTATTAAACGAATTTGTTCAAAGAATTTTATTAAACGAATTTGTTTAAAAACACAGAAACTTATCTAACCTAAGCAATATATTATATAAAAAACTAAATGTTGGCTGCTATGCCCTTTAAATAATTTAATAGTAAATCTTCATCCATTGCAACTTCGTCTGTCCAGGACTGCACTACCAATAACAGTCTTTCTTGTTTGTTTTTGTATTTTCGTTTCTTGACTGGTCTTTCTCCTGCTATAGCTTTTGCTATTTTCAATTCGGTCAAATTCTGTTCTCGTTTTATACAATCTATAAATTGCCAAATTGAAGGATTCCTTGCATTAAATTGACTCGAGAGACCTCGGTGCCAGCCTTCCACAGCGTTATTTGTTTTAGGCAATTGTAACATTACTCTTTCGTAGAAATTCCACAATTGATGTTCAAATAACGGTTTTTTGACGAAATTCTATCTTTTCGGCCAATCCATGTACTTTCAAAGTATTCAAATATTGGTTGAGCATCTTCCGGTAAAATTTTCTTTTCACAAATGACATCAAATGCTTTTGATACCATGGGAATTGGTAGAAACGCAAGTGCACATAAAATTTTAACTTGCATTTGAAATTCAACGTCCGTGTCGTATTTTGCTTTCAAACCGAACTGCTGTATTTTACGGTAAATACACTGACGAAAGTGGAAAAAACAACCATGTGCTTCAATTCCTGGAATTTGTTTTCTAACCGCATTTATAAGTGCAATTTCAAAGTCAGTTATGACATGTTGAACGCTTGTGGTTATAAGAGATTCTTTAATAATATTGAATAACTGGTAATATGTATTTTCCCGTTTATTGGGAAGAAGAGCAAAGAGCAAAGGTACTGTTAAATTGCCTACGTCACCATGGATGGTAAACATCTGGTAGAATAAAGATGGCGCTGTGTTAAACGTGCCGTCCATGTACTATGTAGCAGTCCTCGATAAATAACTTAAGTTTTGAGAGGTGGCAAATACTAAAATCCTATCATCAACGTGTCCCGAATCATACAAAAGAAAGCCTTTATTTGGTCCAATTTTCGCATAATTAACGGGAATACATAAATCCTTTCTATTTATTGGAATCGGATGTTTATTATTTTCTCTATTTCGAACGTTTCTGATTGTTCTTTTCATAGAACTTACCGATGGTAGTTCTGATGCGACAGACTCACTTAAATTGCTTAATAAATTTGACACTATAACATGAGTAGAATCCATGGAGTTCTTTGCTTGTTCTTTCATAACATTCAACTTATTAGTCACTTCCAATCTGGCTGCTGATCCACTGTGATTATGTTGGCCTTTTTCTTCTATAATATTACCATTAGTTTTAGCTCTTCCCTTACAGTGATTATTTTTCCATTTTTCGCATTTCCAGTATTTAATGATTTCATTTTCCTTTCCTTTTGTGTATAAAAATCCTTTGCAGTAAAGTTTCATTTGACCTTTTTAACCACAAATATATTCAAAATCCATAATTTCATGTGACATTTTAAATCGAATGTCGAAGTTGACAATAAACAACAATGGCACACGTTGCATGCTATTTTTTTTCGCTATTTTTTCCATTCGATATTTTTTTATTCAATATTTTTTCAAGTCGATATTTTATCTATTCGATATTTTTTTTCGATATTTTTTCTATTCGATATTTTTTAAATTCGATATTAATTTTTCGATCATATTTCTGACGATAATATTTTGTTCGATATTTTTCATTCGATATTTTCTCCGGGACCCTAATTTTGTTTCTTGCGTAGGCTGTGAAAACTAAAAAATTAACTATTTTACATTCACAGACAGTAATACATATATCCTATTTTCTTCGAATATAATTGACGAAAGAAAATTAAGAAGTTTCTAAACATTTTCAATAAAAATACCCTATTTTATTTAAATATCTGCATTAATGGTAACAAACGTTGTTTGAATAAAATTAAAACAAAACCTTTTTTTTTGTGTTTCAGATTTACTCTAAATCATGCCCCATACTGGTAAGTACACTGCTTTTACATACATTTTACTTTTAATAAGCTGGGATATGTTTTCTTAGCAACGCAGATTAAAATTTTTATTTCGCGGTAAAAGTTTATTTAAGAAGCTGTTTTTGAGATATTTTGATAAAAAAAACTTTCTGTATGGCTAGTTCTAAACTATACCAGGTGTTTTGAAATATTAATATGTTGATCTTTAAGAGTGTGAAATCTTGGGTTATTTTAAGAAAAATCTCTTTCACCTTTTGAGATACAGTGTGGTAAAGTTTTAAACATTCAGGGTGGTCCAGATCTTAACCAAACAATTTTAATCATGTATTCTACATCAAAAATAAGCCCCAGTTGACGTATCATTTTTTGTTTAAAAATATTCAGTCTCGATGCAGTACGGACGCCACTGGTATGCAAAAAGTGATCCTTGATGTTTTAAACCTATGTCCAAAATTTCATAGAAATATTTCAAGCAGTGCAAAAGTTATTACTAGGGCGCCGTATGTGATAAAATAGGCGGCACACAGGAAAGGACCTTCGTTTTTGGTCATAAACAGTGCCGGATTAAGCTTGAAGCCATGAAGCGACCGCTTCAGCGCTGGGAAAAAGGAGGCGCAAAAATAGGGTGAATGAAAGTAGAAGTACTGGGTTTGGTTCGGCATGGAAGCACGGAACTTGAAAATCAGCAGATTAACGGGAAAAGGGGCGCAAAACGTAAAAGAGCGGCTTTTTAAAGGTAAATACCTTTTTTTCTCTTAAAATTTATTCCGGCCAAAAAAATTAAAAATTTCCTGTCTGATGTTCTTACATAAATATGTTTAATTTTGCGCCCCTTTTAAATAAAAGGGGGCGCAAAATTTAATGTTCGCTTCAAAAAGGCTTCCTCCGGTACTGGTCATGAATTTTATTAACTTTATTTGTGAAGCGTAGGGCGCCTTGAAATAAGGACACAAGGAAGGACCTTTTTTTAGTCATCAATTTTATTCCTTCCCGTTGGGCCCCTGACAACTCCAGCCTACAGTTAATCCGACCCTGCTTGTACCTCAAAAATTAAGACATTTTAAACATAGGGTTATTAAAAATTTTTTCTTAAATTACCTGAGGATTCACACTTTTGAATATGATCTTATATGTATAATTTAGATCTACCCATACAGAAAGTAAATGCAGATATCTTTTTTAGGAAAAAAATGTTAAAGAATAGGATTTTTTTCTTAAAGTTTAATAAAGAGTGGTTAAAACATGTTAAGAGCATATTCTATTCTTTCACCTCACAAAATTCCCTCTGTTGTGCAAAGATATTAATTATTACCAAAATTATTTAAAAAAATTAAAACCTGATTAAATTTTTGAGTCTCTGATCTTGCTTGCTTGGGTTGGGATGGCTTTGCTGCTAGGCAATCGCCAGATCTCTGATCTTCGAAGCCGTTTCCGTAGATGGGAGGTTGGGGCCGTTTCGAAGATTTTGAACTGACGTTGGGTTATAGCGTCATATTTTATCGGAAGAAACTAGTGGTACCATTTTTCCGCACCTGTGCATGGAAAAGTTACATGTTTGTAGTTTTTTATTCCGGATTGTTAAAAGAAAACATTTTTTTGTATCATTCTTGGGACTTAACTGGACAACGTTATGCTGTAAATACATTGACTTGTTTCAAGCTTGAAATAATAAAGTTAAAATGACATTTGACAGATAATTCAATATTTACTAGGCAGTAACAAATTCAAATCTTGAAAACATTTTAATTTCAACCTTGACTAGAATTTGTTACTTCATGGAAAATATTGAATTATCTGGCAAATGTCATTTTACTTCCTAATTTTAAGCTTGAAACAAGTTAATGTATTTACAGCATAAAGCTGGGTAAAAATATTAAAATATGTCTTTACCTGCTCCAAACCACCTACAACAAACGATTTTGTGTGCGTTCCACTAAGCGCTCACAACGCTAAAAATGCTCCTTTAGCCAACGGTAAAAGAAGCATTTTGAGAGTTGTGAGCGCTTAGTGGAACGAACCCTTTAAATTGCAATTATTAGTTTGGTTTGGTATAAATTGCTAGTGTGACTAATTTATGGCCATACTGGTAAAAACATAAGAAGCGCTTTATTTGGTACTAATAAATACAGGACGGCGAATTTAACGACACCTGCCGACGTTAATCGCGTTTTTATGACATGGATGTGCCCTCCAGTAACGGAAAATAATGTTGTTACCATACTATTGAATTAAAAACAATCCTTCTTATCCTGAGGCGATAAATTTCCATAGGATGCGAGCGAAAAATGTGTAATATTAAAAAGTTAGTTAATGTCTAAATTAAAATAGAATCTTTGAGTTACTGTATCTTACGAAGCTTTAACTTATTGACTAATTGATTATGCTGGTATAACTTGCGGTATCATTAGACCTTTTATTTTGGCCTAAGCATGGGCGCCAGAAGGGGGTGCAAGGGGATGCACTTTAACCCCCTGGCTTTTGAAATGTATGAAAAGTAGTAAGTTTTGGCATTAAAAGTATTGATTTTAGGCATTTTTAAATTTTTGCACCCTTCTGGCTATTGGGAACCGAGCAAAAGAAGAGGACAAAAAGAAAAGAAAAGATATAAACGGTGTTTCAGAGAACCTTTTTTTTGCTCTTCAAAATTTTTTTCCACTTTAATTTTTAATACTTTTTTCTACTCTGCACCCCCTGGAAGTGATCCTGCCGGCGCCCATGGGCCTAAGGAACTTGTACCTGCATTTTCTACAGACCTTTTAGCTACAACAAAGCAGTGGCCGCTCCTCAGAGGAGAAAAGGCATGCTTAGCCACCCCATAAAATTTAAGGCTTTTTATCGCAATAAATTTGAAAATATTGAAAAATAATTATGATTTTTTTTTATTAGTTATTTCGAATGGCAAAACCGAAAAGAGTTCATTTATATTAAATAACTCAAAGACAATTCTTTTCCTTGTTTTTGTTTTTTTAATGGTCAGTTTTATACGTATAATTTTAAATGTAACCATAAATGCGGAAATACACAATTTTTGTTTAAATTTATGCAAATATTACGTACCTATTTGCTTTAAATAGGTGCGGTACCTCAAGAAAATTACCGGCCTATTCTGTGTGTATACCGGGTGACACAGAATGTTGTTACTTCCCCATTTTTTGTAGTTTTTAAGGGAGACTAATAAAAAATTTACAGCAATTATATAAAATAAATAAACATTTTTTTGTTATTATTATGATGATTTTAATATAGAATTTAAAAATAAAATAAAATAGGGTTGTTTCCATTTAAACTGTTTGTCAAATTTTGAATTTTCTCCTATTAATTACATTAAAAACTGAAATTACAAAATCTAAGTAATTCATTAAAAAGAATGTCACTCCCTGTGGAAATAAAATAGATCGTTCTTTTATTTTTACAGCCTGCTTAGCAAAAAAATTTTTTCAAAGCAGAAATAATGCCTGTACTTGTTCTCAGGCCGCCATTTTAAAAGAAACACCCTGTATGATATATAATTAAAAAGATAATTTTATACAGAATACAAATAATAAAAAAAAAATATATACTTGTATTTTAAATATGAAAGTCTATGAAAATTTCGGTTAAACCGGAAGTGATTTTGAGGTCATAATAATGAAAAAAATTTACGCTATAATAATACTGTAACATTTTTATTAGTCCCTCTTAAAAACTACAAAAAAGTTGGGGGTTCAATATCCTGTGTCTCCCGGTATAGTCGTTATGACTCTAGCCTCCACTGTACTCCAATGCACGAGCCGCCACTGACAACCTGTATAAGCAAAGAAAATTTTTATGACCATCGATAGGGCTTATTATTTATTATTTACAAGTTCGTTAAATAAATTTGTCAAAAATCATTCTGAAAACGCTAATCAGACATTAATAATGAGATAAAAAGTAATAAAGTCGGTAATAAGGTGGTTTTAGTACTTATATTATCAGTTAAAAATAATTAAAAGACTAGGCTTTTTATGAGTATTTTGTCAACAACTCCGGGCATAAATTAGTAAAAGTGTACATAAAATACCGCCAGCATTTAAGTGACAGTGATAACAATCAGGTGGTCAAAAACGACTCATTTTATTTCCTGCTTCCTTCTAGCATGCCCTAATTACATTTTTTAATATCTTAAATCTTGTTTTTTTATTTAATTAGTTTGTATTTTACTTTAGGCAAAAATTTTAGCACAAAAATTCTATTTTACATTAGGGCTCAAGAGAAGGGATCGTAAGAAACTAGAATTTTACCAAGGCGATTCCAAATTTAATTGAATTTACTTTTTCATCAGGCGAAAAGAGTTGACGTACTTGGTCATCATTATTATTAACCGACTTTAAAAAAAGGAGGTTCTCAATCGTCAATTGGTGACCGATTTTAAAAATTATTTTTTATTTGAAAGAGTGCACTTCCGCGGTGGTCCCATAAAAAACCAAGTCATGATCGCGAGAGAGAAAAGGCACTAGATCTATTGTTTTCTTTCTGCCGTACGTTGTTCGTGCGGCAAAGGTGCCTCTAGATGGTATATGCTCAGTTATCAGAGGTTCATTCAGAATCAACAACCTCTGGGTAAAATTTACCCTTTTCACCAAACTGAAAGACGTACGGGTAGTGTTTTTTAGTGTATGTTTACCGATTTAATAGTAATAATAATAAATTAAAAGGGAAAAATAAACTAAAAAGTAAAGAATTAACACTTTTTTATTTTAATTAAACCGACTTTAAAAAATAAATAAAACTTACTAAAAACTTAAAGATAATAAATAAAAAAATGAAGTCGTGTTATAACATATGCGCTTAAGTTTAAATACCATATGTTATTACCCGACCTTTTTTTAATTTAATATTTATATAATTATTTTTTTTCTAGGTCGGTTTAATTTTTTCAAAGTGTTTATTTTTTGTATCTGATCAGGAAGGCTTAATTTAATATTTTTTAATATTGATCTAAAAGTTGGCATGAACATAAATTTGTATCTATTATGAGTTGAGAGAAACACCGAGTATTGTAAACTTAAAAATGATAAAACACTTTTAAGCTATAAATATTTATTTTAAGGGGGGTAAGGTATTTAATTTCAACTCACGTTTTCAAAGTCGGTGCCCCTGATAACTCCAAAACTACTGCACCGATCCTTTTGAAATTTTAAACACTATTTCTGTACATCATTTACGAGGTAACGCTGTCGAGTTTTTTTAAGCGCATTGGTTTAAGGGGGGTAAGGTATTCAATTCACAACTCACGTTTTCAAAGTCGGTGCCCCTGATAACTCCAAAACTACTGCACCGATCATTTTGAAATTTTAAACACTATTTCTGTACATCATTTACGAGGTAACGCTGTCGAGTTTTTTTTCATAATTTTGATTTTGCAATAACAAATTAGCCGATTTTTTCCCACAAAATTGTGTTTTTCACTTCAAAGTGTTCTAAAAAGTGAAAAAAATTTGGAAACAAAAAAACTCGACAGCGTTACCTGGGAAAAACTATTATCTAACGAATGAACTTTGATTTTTGATTTCGGATGATCCAGCACCAAGTTATGAGGGGCACCGCAATTCAACTTTTTTCGAGACACGTCCGAACAATTGCTGCCATTGCCGTATTTTTTAATATTTTTTGTAAAAATTTGATGAAACATTCTTCGAATGTCATACTTTATTGTACCATTGGTTGAGTAAATAAATTTTAACTGTGTCGTCAGAAAAAAATCACGAAAACATGGCTTTTTTGTACGATTTGACCTTACTTAAGTACCTAGTGTCTGCTTTTAATGTTTAAGTTCCATTTGAAAATGCATTTTTGTGGCCAAAGTCGCTCAACCCTGTTCAAAAAATGACTCTTTATTGCTCAGGCAAAAAAAACATTATTAATTTATTAACAAATTCAGGATACAACAGAATTAAAATTCCAATTTTTTATTAACAATCTATAGTAGGGGTTCCCAAACTTATTGGAAGTGTGACCCTCTTGGACAGTTGCAATATTCTCACGACGCCTCTGGAAGGACACTGCGACGCCTCAGGATATCGCGACGCACAGTTTTGAAACTTCTGATCTATAGCATTTTTTTAATATTTAAATAATGAAAGGATTTAAATTTAGATTATCTCATCGTATTAGCCGAAAGCATACCGCAGAGAATAAACGGTTTATGTACAAATAGCACTACTTACACGTCGTGCCAGCTTGATACGTTCAAATTAACTTTCAGTGTATTGAACACTAGCAGATAGAGATTACGCAAAAATATCTAATGTAAACGCGCCAAGTGAGCACGATTGTAAAGGGGATCACCATTTTTTTCTTTTTTTTTTGCTCTTCACTTTTAATGTTGGATAGTTTTGTGTCAATTATACATAGGGAGAGGCGCCAAGTGATAGGAAAAGAGCGCCATTTGAAAAGTGAGGACTTTTTAATTGCTCTTTTTTTGTATAGTTTATTTAGGGTTTATGTGGAATGTATGTTTACATTTTATATATTTAGCAATACAGTTTTTAACAAATAACATGCTTTAAACATTTTTTCTAGTTTTTCTTAGTTTATATTTATTAGATGTCTTAAACGATTTAAAAATTGCAGGTCAAGCTGGAGTCAACCAATTAGGAGGCGTATTCGTCAATGGGCGCCCTTTGCCTGACTGTGTCCGTAGAAGAATAGTGGAACTAGCTCTTTTAGGTGTACGGCCCTGTGATATCTCTAGACAGCTACTGGTATCTCACGGATGCGTTTCCAAGATTTTAACGAGGTTTTATGAGACCGGAAGTATAAGGCCTGGCTCAATTGGTGGATCGAAAACTAAGGTAACATTTTTAAACTGTTTCTGCATTACGGGGGCTTATATCTGACTTGGTGTTAAAAGCTTCTTGCTTTGAATACCGTTCGCTAAGATCTTTAAAAGTGCGTCTTCATTTACTGTGGCTGCCGCGTGTCCTAAACAAGGTTTGACCACGGCAGTATTTGTCTTGCCGGTGCGCACCAAGCCACTGGCATAAATAAGGGGGATAAAAGGGGAATTACCCACCATGAATGCACCCCCTCCTTCCAAAATCAAATAACATTTAAGGTATATAACAGTTTTTCCGCACATATACATTATAAACTGGGGCATAAGCCCCTCCAAACACGACCGGCTACTTGCGCCACTGCGCACAAAATATGTCCTGTCCGTTAATTAGTACTAGTTTTTTTACTGAATGATTTGGGCAAGCTGCAAGATTTAAAAAAACTCTTTTTGATATACACTCCTTCAAGAAATTAACGCACCAGCCCCATTTTTTCCATAAGCTTCAATACAAAAATGCTTTAATAAAAAAACAATTAAAAGAAGATAATGTTAAAGAAAGATGAACCTATAACTTTAAAGTAACCTTTGTTATTTTCTATAATGAATATATCCTACAGGGTGATTAAAAGTTTTAAAAAAATATATATATTTTTTAATCGCCTTGTATGTTGTGCTGTTAAAAGGTAGTCATAAAATTTGTGATTATAAAATATCGGAAATGGGTAAGGCTGTAATTTATGCAGAAATGAGATTACTCCCTTTTAACAGCACATTATCAATCAATCGATCAAAAATTATTTATTTTTGTCAAAAACTTGTAATTACCTTGTAGAATGTATTGTTAACAGTAAATAACAACTGTTACGCAAAAGTTATAGCTTCACCATTCCTTAACATTATCTTTTTTAACTGTCTCAATAACTTTATTATCAAAGAGTTATGGCCATTTAAATTAACGCAGTGTTGTATTGAAGCTTATGAAATTAATTGGGCTGGTGCGTTAATTTCTTGGAGGAGTGTATTTTAAGACTAATAATATCTACTTGTGACAGGTAGTGTGATTTAAACACTCTCCCTGTTAATAGTAATTTATTCATTAATTTCTTGTAATCGTTTTGGTAAACGTTTTTATAATACCCCAAAAAAAAATGGAAAAACTAAATTACACAAGATAAGAAGTTGAGTATTTAAGCAAACTAATTTATAAACTGGTTCGATTATTAACCTCTTTTCCGAAACAACTTTAATATGCCTCGTGAAAGTATATTGCCACTTGTTTTGCAGCTAATGTTTGCTAAAATCAAAGCAAAACCACCAAATTATTACATCATATTTTGTTTATATAGTTCTTTTTGTATTTTTTATTCCGCTATGATTCTACTGATGCCAGATGTGGAATTTCCCAATGTGATCGGATTAACGCATTTTTTCCGAAAATCAATAAATAACTTAAAGTTGTGTAATTTAAACAAACTTGATATTTTTTAAATATAAGGTTTGAAAATTGTACCCCAATCCAAAGCCTCAGGCAAAGTTGATGGAAGCCCTAATGCAAATTACAGGAAAGATAATTAAGATATTTCGATCCCTGAAGACTCTTATGACACGCCATTTATAGCTATAAATGGCGCCCTAGTCTATAATTTTACATTTTTCGATTTATATTATATTTACAAAAACTGTGTTATTAAAGTCTTAAACGACCCAATTACAGGGTCAGAAATAGGACCATCCAAATCTTAAGTTTTCCTAATATGTTTGCAATATAGCGTTTACGACCATCTAATTCAATTCCATTGTTTTCTTTAAAAATTTAGAATAGATATCGATATAAATTTAAAAAAAAATAATAAGAAAAAATGGGGCTTTAAAATCCAATACACTGGTAAAAAATTCTGATGCTAAATTATGCCATAGGGTGTTCGAAAATTTGGGTCAACATGTAACATTTGGGTCTTCCCTGTATAACACCTAATCCTATATAACTTTTTGCAATACCTATAATAAATAATATTCGTGCTGAAAGAAGCTACAACTGGACCAAAAAATATTTAAAATGCAAAAACCCAAAAAGTTATTCAGGATTGAATTTGAACAGGATTTTTTGTCCGGTATTTCTTTTGTCCAGGAGTGTATATTATACACACACAAACAAATTGGGGAGAAATTAACATATTTAAAAAAAATCAAAATATAGTCCCATATACAGTGCTAAACGCTTAAAATTTAAAGATCTGCAGCGGGACTTCGCGCTCTATAGAATTCTACACCTTGCTTTCTATCGTAGATTTCTACTCGAGAAGTCGATAATTGCACTTTTTGGTACTCTGTGTCACAATAGACTAAACATCGGAAATGTTCGTAAAATGTCTATATGTGTACTATGGATGGTGGAGGGGAGGATAACCATCTTTTATGGCGGACAAGTTGAAAAAGTGGCCATCGAAATGTAGCAAATTGGGATGGCGCCACAGTAGCCAGTGGAGGGATTTTGGTATTCTTTCCTTTTTTACTTTGTATCTATCTGTCCTTTCTCATTTTGTATCTCACTCTAATAATTTATGCTCATTGGTTAAAAAATCTCCTCTGGCTACTGTGGCGCCACCTGAAGTTGTTCCTTTCGACGGACACATTTTTAAAACATTCAGATGGTTATCCTCCCTCCACTATCCATAATGTGTACTAATACTTCTCTGTTTAACTGTGCAAGATGAAAAAGGAGACACATACAGATATTGCAAATAAGATTTACGGAATATCATTATTGAGCAATTGAGCTTTTAATTATTGTTTTTAACACGTATATATATATATATATATATATACATATATATATATATATATATATATATATATATATATATATATATATATATATATATATATATATATATATATATATATACTAGCTATGATTCCCGGCTTCGCCCGGGTGTTGATATGAGACCCAAATAATTGAATTATACGGTATTTCGTTCACTACAAAATAAATTTAATTAATTTTATAGCGTCAACAACAAGTGGATATTATGCTGTTAAAATGTAGCTTATATGACACGTTCGTAGATTTACCATAGCAGCGCCATCTATTGATTACTTACTCAACCCAGTCGAACAGACAAATAATTAGCAATAAATTAAAATTGCGACTATAATTTGAGATTTAAACTATCCTATCTCTCAAGTTGGATCGAACTGCACATGGTGTGAGAATTTTATTATAATCGGTTAAGTGGTTTAGGAGTCCATTGAGGACAAACATTGTGACACGAGATTTATATATATTAAGATATATATATATATATATATATATATATATATATATATATATATATATATAATTCATAGCAAACTAACGAACCCCTAAATTTATTTTAGGGATATGTTCGACTTTTTTAAAATTTTGCTAGAATACAACACGTTCGGAGACCTCGCTAAGTCTACATTTACAACCAATTTGGAAATTTCAAATTGACATTTAAACAATTGGTTAAACACTTGTCAAATCCAAATTGGATAAGTGAAGTTAACCAATTATTTAAAAGTCAATTTGAAATTTCAGAATTGGTTGTAAAAGTAGCATAATAGGCGACCAATTTGATCGTCTTCAAGCGTGTTTTCTTAAACACAGAGTGCGAGTGAGGTAGAATGAAGTCGATTTGTAGGATACTGCAGTATACGGAGTCCCGCTGCTGTTCATAAACAATTGCTAAACACTTTATTAAATATACTTAAATGAGTACGTGTACAGGGTACCCGGATTTCGTTGCAGTTGCAGGGTATCTTGGTTATTATTACAGATAGAGACTTGCGGTTTTTGAGAACTGTTGCTACTTTCTGATAAAACAAAAGATGGCAGTAATAGATTTTTCATGGCCCTCTTTGTTTCTGACATACATGGAGATTTTTTTCCTGTACATCGGTATACTGAATCCGATTCAACCGACCGGATAAAACTTAGAAACGTATTTTATTTGGTTGATTTTGAAGGTTTGTTGAAAAAACATTAGGTAAAAAAATGTTAAAAGTTTTTATTGTACTAAAAGCTCAAAAATAATTTGGTCCTAACTACCATATCGCACCAATTTTCTCATCAATCTGGGGTATTAATCAGACAAATAATAAAATCGTTAGACGTAGCGTATCCAGAGTAAATATCATGATACAAATTTCATGTGTCCAACGATTTTATTATTTGTCTGATCAATACCCCAGATTGATGGCTAGATTGGTGTGATCTGAGCTAGGACTTACCAAATTATTTTTTAGCTTTTACAAGTACAATAAAACTGTTTAACATTTTTTTACATAATTTATGTTCAGTTCGTTAAAAAGAAACAGGCTTAATGCTTAATGTTGTTAGTTTTTTTTAATGTTCTCAATGCTAAAAGTTTTTAATGGCTTAATGATTTTCTAGTACCGACATTTAATCGAATCGATATTTGAGTTTACATTCTAAAACCTGAATTAATAAATGTTTCCCTACATTGCTTAGTGGATCATTTAGGGATGTAATTTCCATGCATGCACTAACACTATCGCCGTTAAAATCTACTGTCCACAATCCGGATAAACATCCAAAGGGATAAACATCGTATAACTACCAAATCAATCATCCGGTAATGGTAATTCAGAACTGTTTCTGCTGTCATCATGGACTATTAAATTGTTTGTTATGGTCAGTTATTTACGCGGTTTTTACATGAAATAGGTCCAATCAAACTGTAGTTGGTTCGTTGTTATTATTTGATTATAATTATGGTCTAAGGAAAGACCTGGACTTAACAATAATAAATAGGCTCAGTGTCGGATTAAGACTCTGTGATGACCTAAGCATGTACTGCTGTGGGGTCCTCCATCGTTATTTTTTAACCAAAAAGGTCCTTATTTGTATAAAACGTACACTAAATGCATTTGACGCTTTTTTAACACCCTTATACATCTGCAAAAGGAAATGTTCCGTAAAAATTTTTGAAGAACGCATTTTGCGGTTCAGCCCTACCCATGTGCCCATTTTAGCAGCGGCTGGTGATTAGGGATGTCAAATTTTAAGAAAACATCGATATCGATAAATATCGTTTTGACTAATATCGATTATTAGATATATCGAAGAGCTATATATCGATATTTGAGAGAGAAAAAAATATCGATATATTTTCTTATATTAAGTACATATATTTTTTATTTTTTGTCCTAAAAGGTAGTAGTAGCTAAACACATACGGCATAATAGTAAAAATTAGCTTACTATTTTTTTTTTTAATTTTACTGTACAACACTTTCACAGTTTTAAAAATGTAAGTGAATGAAACGCTTTCTAATTTTGTCACATTTACCACAAAAATCGAAAACATTCGATATTGATATATCGATATATCAAGAAGTTAAATATCGATAAAGTTTATCGAAATTTGAGTTCCGATATATTAATATTTTAAAACAATCGATATATCTTTGCCATCCCTACTGGTGATAACCAATTTGGTGGATCAAAACCCCCACCATAGAGGTAAAAACTAAAATTTTATTTAGGCCTTCTATTGTAAGTAAGTAATTAATACATTTTTAGTTATAATATGTTAAAAAGTAAATCAAATAACGGGTTATTTTAGAGACTGTAATAGTCAACAATTAAAAAAATATATTATCTAGTATATTTAACAATTATGCGGGTTGACCCACCAAAATATGGAATTATACCAAAGATGGCACGCTTCTATTATTGCATTTGAAAAATAAATAGGACATTCCATTTAATATACAAAAAATATTACGTATAGCGCAAAAATGAAAAACAACCCTTATAACACAAGTTGGTTTTATAAACGTTTATAAAACATTCAAGTAGATTTTGGGTAACGTACGATAAACGTTCTCAAACCTTCGTGAATGTTCTTTAAACGTTTTTTAAAAGTTTTGTGTCGGCAAAAACAAAGTTTTAAAAACTTTTTTTTGTACGTTTTTATAGTTCCTAAAACGTTCTAGAAACAGATTTTTAAAGTTTTCTTGGGACGTTTTAAAAATGTTGTCATAGTATGTTTTTATACGTTTACTTAACGTTTTTTATAGTACCTAAAACATACTAGAAACAGGTTTGAAAAGTTTTCTGGGACGTTTTAAAAATGTTGTTGTATGTTGTATTGCTGAATTTATACAGACAAATAACATTAAAATAAAATAAGAATATCCAATTAGAATTCGCAGATTAAACACATAACCTTTATTTGGAACTTCTAATTAGTTATTATTTTTTTTTTTGTTATTTGTCTGTATAAATTCAACTTATGTTTTACGTGAATATTTTTTGACATTTAAATAACACACTACTTTTATTTTAGATTAGGCAGAAATAACCTTATTTATTAAATAATATTTAAAAAACGCGCATTATACCCAACTTATATATATGTATATACAGTTATATTGCCAAAAAATAAGAGTGCATATCAAATTTTAAAATTACTTGTGTTTACATTTACACTTAAGAGTACAGAAATAAAAAGCACTCCACCAGCACTACAATTATCAGTTAGTTGGGTTAATTATTTTAGTGAAAAGACGAAAAAACACCACATTACAAAATACTAAAGGAAAACAGCACATCAAGAAATGCTAATCGTATAAAATTCATTCATTTCGTGGACTTGAGTAATTTGGCCTCCGCAATCTATTGCAATGAAAATAAATATGACATTTAATTTAAAAATAAAACAAACAACGTGTGGCGCAAAACTGGGAAATATGGCAACGGTGCTGAAATTATAGTTATTTATGCCAGATACCTTTCAGACACCAAATTTTGTAAACACAGCTTAAGCGGCTTTAAATTTATTTAAGAGTTGCAGTACTTTTTACTAACCCAGTATGTAATATACTTTTACGAAATTAACTTAGTGTCTACCAGACAAGACTAAATCATTAGTATTAAACCACACGTGCTAACTGCAAATTAATTTGCAAACTGATACATACATTTAACATAAATTTGGGAACTGACGATTATAGCACTCTTCAAGTTATTTCCAGCATTTAATTTCAATCGCATGATACCCAAATCGCTCTAAACCTGCTATTACCACTTTAGAAAAAGGAGAATTGAATTAAAGATTCTATAGAGAATTTATGATGCCTAAACGGACATATTGAGGGGTATTTACTTCATTACCTGCTACTTAAGGCGTTTGATGTTTTTTTATTTTTTGAATCTCACACCGATTGTTAGGTGTAAATTGCCACTTTTTAAATGCGAAAATTGCATGGACACACCTGGTCTGTGGTTTTTTAAAGTAATGTTTTATTTTGGAGTCGATAACAGTGCACGATATTTTTTGAAGAAACTTAGCAACTATTAATTTTGTACTTTTTTTAAATCATATTTTACCACTATTATTCCTTTACAGTTTTTTGACAAAGGTATTTGTTTGGTTTGTCTTTAAATTTTTTTAATATCACGTGACTAAATTGGGGGTGATAGTGATAGTAAGTAAAAGTACGGCTTCCATTGTCTTTATTTTCTTTATCCCGACCGTTTCGGGCAGTTCCATCTTCATCGGTTCTCAACTGAAAAATTCTATAACCAGGGTATAGACGGTCATGCAAAACTGAAACGCACTTGCATACAAGCCAATGTGAAATGAATCTTTCGACACACGTAGTTTAGCTTTACTTGTCAGTTCAGGGTCAGTTTTGTTAGCGGGTTGTGTGATCAACTTGAACATGGTCGTAATTCAGCGAAATGATTTTTTTCTATTTTTGTCAATGTATTTAATACTTTTACCTTTTCAAAGGCATGGATACCCTTAATACATAATTATAAAGTTACGCATTACATCTGACGCCGAAAAGCCATTTTGTTAACGCAAAACCAACAATCAAACTACGTAAAAGGAGTTCCTAAACAGAAAAGTGAAAAAAATTATATTGTGCCATATGATAGCTCACCGACCATACGAATTCTAAGCGTGTAAATGGTCTTACCAGACTTTATAGACTTCGATAGCGTTGGTTCGTCGCCGAGTTTCCTGCTCCGGATAGTGTGAAACGAGAGTTTATCTTCGTTTCACACTTCCTGAGTCGGGCCGGACAGAGTGATAAAAAATTATATGGAACTTTTCATATTCATATGCATTCATATTCTTTATTAATGTATTTACACACGTCAAATATATATATACATTATAAAATTCAATACAATTTACTAATACACAGTCACAAATAAAACAATCAAAAACAGTTTAAGAAATTTCACACTTAGTTTCATATTACAAACATATTAAAATATTAAAATCTAACATTTAAAAATACTTTAATAGAATGAGACCTCGCCGACTATCCGGATTCTTAGCGTGTGAATGGTCACTAGTGTGAAACGGAAGTCGGGCCAACGCTATCGAAGTGTATCGAGTCTGATGAGACAATTCACACGGCGAGCTCTCATAAGGCTCCATAGTATTTTTTATTACTCTGTCCGGCCCGCCTTGGCAAGTGTAAAACGTGAGTAACTGTCGTGTTCTACGCACAAGTTTGCACGACGGGCGCTAGAAAAATCAAACTCGGGCATCGAGTCGTAAGCCACGCCAGCTGTGTTAGTTTTTATAATACACTCGGTCACATTTGCACGACAGCATTGGCTTTTTATGCAAATGATGGACGGAGATATAACTGTATTCTACTGTACTTTAACATATCGTAGTGTATGTAAACGAGTAAAAAGTGCATAATAGCAAAAGAAAACAAAATTTACTGAACCTGTGTATATGTAATATATTTTTTAATTTGAATACAAATCTTTTTAAAGTCAACAAAGTAATCTAAAAGTAACAACAATGTCAATTGATTGGATAACATTTCATTGAAGTTGGATTTTATATTCTCTACCACTGCAATCAGCACTTGTTTATTGTGTATCCTTTATCCATATACTTAGAGCACGATATTCAAGATGGTCTTAATTAAACTCAAAACCTTTCTACATCTTGCTGCTTTGGGTCTGTCCGCACCGAGCCTTGCAAACCACAAAGGGCTTCACAGTAGCACCATGTGTCTTGTAGTTTCCTGACAGCACCTGCATAGCTTAGCTTCTGCTAGGCCCAATTTTTCCAGATGGAGCCACTATAATTCTATAACTACTATCCATTTGCAATTGAAAAGGTCTTTTCCTTTCGAAATTCAAGAGAGTATGCCTTTATGATTTTTTTCTTGTCTTTACTTAGGGATTTCCAAAGTAGGGCTGGAGATCTATCAAATACCGACAAGCACCCTTCTTTGCTAGGTGACACTCATGTCTTAGCACCCAGACAATAAATATTTGCAAAATCCTCATAATTGTTTTTGTATTAGAATTTAGCATTTTATAAAGCTAAGGCCGGGCTTCTGACAAGGAGGATCAAAGCCAATTCTGATTTTAGAATAATTTATCAATTTCTGCTCTACCAGTGCTTGAAACCATACTTGAAGAAACGATAAAAAATAATTACACAATTTTTATCGCTTAATTCGCTGTTAGCAGCCCTTAGAAAGACGAGTATAAACGGCAGGACGAGATAAGGGCATGACACGACAGCTAAATAGGGCAAACTACCGGACACCGACACTAATACAAAGGACATAGCGCGTGTTTCGGATCCATCAGCCGGTGTTTACGGTATCGTTACCACCCCTCTTCGCCGTTATCGGCCCATCATCGTCGTTGTTAAGTCGGCCGCAGGTTATTTGAGTTGTTCTCATGGATCCAAAAATTTCTAATTATCTGTGTCGCACGAAAGTGCGTTGCGTTTATGACATGGCGTGGAAATTTGTAAACGTTTTAGAAATTGTACTTTTCATTGAATTATTTTTTTAATTGACTGTTTATGGTCTTGATAATGACCTTAGATAAGTCTGTATAATGTACTGTTGTATGATAAACACTTTGGGCAGGTCTAGTTTTTTATTAACGAATCAAATTAGTGAATTGACATTTTTTAATTTATTTATTAACACTTTTTTCTCATACTTTAAATATCAAAGTAAAAAAAAAAGTTACCATTAAATTCGCCATTACTCATTTTAGCTTACTAAATTTAAAATTTGACAGTTAACGCATAAATTTAGGAAAAGTTATTGAAAAGTTTTAATAATAATAAATTAAGATAATTTGGAAATGGAAATGATAAAATTTATACGGTCGTTGAAAAAATATAGTATGCAATACATGCATAAATAAGAGTCTTTTTTTACTCATGGAATTGCCGCACTCGCCTGTCATACTGCATTTGTTACGTAAATAACTATTTTTAAATTTTTTACCCGGTGTTACGTTTTCCTAGTCATTTTCTTTCCTCTTTTACTTTTTTCCCATTTTTCATTCATTCAATTAAAAAATTCTTATTTTATTACCTAGCTTTTTGTTTTCTACTCCTTATAGTAAAAGGATTAAAAAATAGGACTTATTTCGGGAAATATTAAGAGATCAAAGACTGTAAAAATAACACCCTGTGTTACGTCCTGTAGGCTGTAGGTATATTTAGGGGAGGCTTTCGGACACCAGGGAAATTAAACTTTCTTATGTTTACTAAAAATAGATTATGGTGAAAAAAGGAGGACCAAAAGTTTTAAAGAGCAGCGGCTCGTGTTGGGTAAATTGTTATGTATATGCTTGCCAAATGCTATATTTAACATTGGTGCGGGTTAAGCCAGAAAAGGCATCTGCTTACTTAATTAGCATTCGTTTAAGTTGTTCAGTTTCAGTTCTGTTTTAGAAAGTTTATTAGTATAGTTTTATATGGCACCCCCTTCCTCCAAATCCAAATTCTGGCAATAAAAATTATTTATGTAAACTAAAAAATATATTATGGTTATTTAACCAACTAACCAGAAATAACTAGAACATAGTCTCCAGGCAGGGCCGGATTTAGAGGTGTGGGGGCCCCAGGGCAATGAGCCTGTGGCCCCCTGAAAGTAAAACTGAATGGAGCAAAAAAAAGTTACTCATTAATAAATAAGTTATAAGAATATTTTAGTTTTTACCCAGAAAAAAATTAAGAGCAAAAAATACGATCCTTATAAATGAAATATGTACTTTTTTTATTTAGGGGGCCCCTAATTTATAGAGGCCCAGGGCCACTACCTCGCTTGCCCTCCCTTAAATCTGGCCCCGCCTCCAGGAGGCTGTTAATTTTTTTTTTAAATGTACAAGAAAATTCACACAAACTAAATAAATAATTAAATATTAACACTTTTTTCTAAAAATTATCATTTCATTCCTCGTAACTATTGACTAAAACCCCTTATATCAGTAGCGCAGCTGAGCTTAGGCAGGCCTCGCGGCTAGGAGTCCTTGCAGTTGATGGTATGGCCAATTTTTACTTTCGCTACGTCAGTACCCTATATAATATGTTTTTTTTTAATCTCTTTCAGCAAGTCGCTACACCTACAGTAGTTAAAAAATCCTCAGGTTTAAACAAGAAAATCCAGGAATGTTCGCTTGGGAAATTCGGGAGCAACTGATTTCGCAACGTGCATGTGAACCACACAATATCCCTTCTGTCAGTTCAGTGAATAGGATTTTGAGGAATAGTGGTGTATGGCCTGATCACCAGGAAATGATGTCTGGGCATACGAGACCAGTTCATGCAACCGGTAAAGTAATAATTTTTGTATTTACATTGTTACAACTTAAGCATTCTGTAATCAGCATACAGGTAGTAAAACTATTATTGTCTTTGATACAGGTTAAAAAAGTTCATTGTTGCGATCTTGTCAATGATAACAGATATAGCCACTGGTTAATACTTACCACATGCAGCTGGGTCTTAACGACGAGTTTTTATTTCTGATTTAGCTAAAAATTGTTACTAAAGTCCCGTCAAAATAACGTTACCCCAAGTCAAAAACCTCATATCTCCAAAACTAGAAATTTTACAGGAAATAAAAAAAACTTCTTCTTTAGTCTATTATTTAAATTATGAAATGGTACTATATTTAATGACTTGAGGTATAATGTTTTTGAATAACGTGTGTTTATTGTCAAGTTAGTGTATGGCGAAAAAACCTCGATTTCCATTAATACTAAAGTTACGAGATTTACGAATTAGGATAATACGGTGGATCCGCGGTAATCCGACAAACATTTTGCAAGGAGACGTCGGACTATACAAGGTTATTTTTAAGTTGACACACTGCATTAAATGCAAGAAAATCCGAGCATTTTTCAAATAAAATTATGTTGGAAACTGCTTCATTTCTAAAATACAGGGTGTTAAAGTTTTAAGAAAAAATGCCTTTTTATCGTAACTTATCTATCACTCCGGATATTTTCACAAAATTTGGTACACTTCTTTTTACATCACATTACATTTTAACCTGTAGAAGTTTTTTTTGAAAAATATCAATGGCGGGATCAAACGAGCCACTGCTTTTTCATCGAATCAATATTATTTAAGAAATACTTAGTTACTTTTGTTTTTCTGATATTTTTTCCTATGACGGACCGTTTTCGGTTAAGAAAATAAAAGCCATTTTGAAACATGGCAAAATAAAATAAGGTCAAACACTTAATAATGTATTATAAAAGTATACATAATGTAAGTATTTGACCCTTTCTTTAATCAAAATTAGACAAATACGAACTTCACATACAGAACACCCTAGCATACCTACATAAGCAAATTCGCCATGCATCAAAATGGCTTTTATTTTTTAAACGAAAACCGTCATTCGTAAGAAAGAATCTCAAAAGAACAAATTAACCTGAAGTAAATGAGTATTTCAAAAATATTATTGCTTCGACAAAAAAGCATTTGAGGGCAGTGTAATTTAAACAGTTTTAAACCTAAAGATTTTGTAAAGTTTAACTAGGCCTATGTAGAAACTAATGCTGTTTTTTTCTTTAACAATCGGTATCTTTAAAAGTTATTGTAAAACTATAATATTCTGGTAATACTTGTGTTATTTGCTTTTACTACAATATACAAATTACATATATTTTTTCAGATTCAATACTGCGACCAGATCTCTACCCAAAACATAACACCACATCTCTTAACCCATCTTTACCCTATTTTCGTTCTATAAATGAACCCTCTTCATATCCTCAAACTACCCGTCTTTCATCTCTCCATCACCCACTGCACGTTGTTACCAATAGTAACAATGTAGAAACCCAATCTCCAAGTTCCTCATGGACTAGTTTTAACAATTTGGTAGTACCATATCAACAACAACTTGAAGATTATTCTCCAAGTTCAAGTGAGACCGATAACAGAGACACAAATGTGCAAGATAGAGAAGGAAAACAAGAACAAAAGAAAAATCCATATTCAATCGAAGAAATCCTGAAGAAACCCAACAAAAAAGTTAAACCACCAAGTCCGGTTAGTTGTATAAATTTTCACCAGCCAGTTGGCACGATAATTACTACAGAAAGTTTTGTTGAAAGTACCGTTGAGGTCGGTGAAGAAAAGGAGGAAAAAATTGATATTGATTAGTGTTTAAGGAAAAAGTCTTTAAGATTCTGATTTTTAATGGAGTTACTTTTAACGTTTACTTACGCTTGCATCTCTCTAATGTTGCTTGGGGTATATTGAAGTTTTAGTTTTCTAGAAAATATTAACGTGCAGGCATGAAAATATAGATACCGTTGCCATTTTTTACAGTAGTTGCACAAGGTACATATTGGTCCACTGCCCCTCTCTACAGGGTATTTCACAACTTATTCAACAAACCTTAAGGGCTAATTATACAAAAAAAATAGAAAAAACTTTCCATAAAGATATGTTCTAAACGTCTTAGTTTTGGTTAGTTAGTTGAAAATTTTAAAAATAATTGATTTTTGTAATAACTTTTATACCAATTCAGATATTTCAAAATAATTTGGGGTATGCCGCTTATGCACCAGAAGACATTTTTGGCATACAAGAAAAAAAATTACCAGTGTCATCCATGAAATGTTTAAGGTAAATATTTTTAATAAAAAATGGAACGCTCCTGCATTTTTCTAAATTAAAAATATTTTTTTAATTTCCATTAGGTTTAATTTACGCGAAAATCTTACATCAAATAAGAAATAGTCAAGTGATCAAATTTGTTCCAAACCTATAATAGGAATTTTAAAAGTTTTTTTTTATTTTGGAAAAATGCAGTGGCGTACCATTTCTTTATGAAAAATATTTACCTTAAACCCCTTAGGGACGACACTGGTAATTTTTTTTCTTGTATGCCAAAAAATGTCTTCTGGTGTATAGGAGGCGTTACGAAATTTGTTTTCTCTTTTTAATATCTGAATTGGTATAAAAGTTATTATAAAAACAAAATATTTTTATAATTTTTAACACCCCGTAGTTTAAAAACTAAGACGTTTAGGACATATGTTCATATAGAGTAGTTTTTCTTATTTTTTATTGTAGAATTAGCCCTTAAAGTTTGTCGGATAACAACACCCTGTACAAAGGAGTTAAATGATACCCAAAATGTTGGTTTACACATTGGTTGGTTTAGAGACTCGTTGTCCCTAGAAATAGGAATTGAGTTATCATAGATCCATAAAGACTTAAAATGCAATCTTAGGTCTTGTTATTGCTCCAAAATATATGATATCTTAAAAAAATATATTTATTTTTTAACCGAGATTTTAACCACTACCAATTTTTACTGCTTGTGCTTACAAGGTTAATAAATTAAAAAACTAACGCCAGCGTTTAAAGCAATGATTTAAAGTTAAATCATTGGTTTAACGACGTATTCTCACTGGCGTAGATAATATTTTCAAATGATTTAAAAACTGGGACATCGGGGCCTTACTAAATATATACCAGATGATAGTGACCTTAAAGAAAACTTTAGGAAAGAAAATTTTAATTTTGAAATTTGCGAAAAAAAATGTTGATATTTTGGATTAGCCTTCCTCCTCAGAAAAAAATCCAAGTTTCAAAAGCGAGTAATCTTTTGATATTTTTTAATTTTTTTAATCGAATTTCATAGACAACTTCTTTTTGCAAAATTATCTAAATTTTTCAAATTTGTTATTTGACAATTAAATTAATTGTAAGTCACGAAAAAATACAAAAAGAGAATTTGCTTATAAAAATTGGATTTTTTCTGGGCTGAGGGGGTAATCCAAAAAAATAACTCTTTTTCGCAAATTCTAATTTTTTCCCAATGTGTTCCTCTTAAGGCCCCTCATCTGAAATATATTTGATGTGAGTTCCATATCCCAGTTTTTGGATATAATCATTTAAAAATATTCTCTACGCTAGTGCGTATACTAATAAACTTTCCGCATGTTACGTAAGCGTAAGTTAACTTAGGAGTAACCGGAAAAAACCATGCGAAATTAGGTTTTTTTTTAACACCATTTAATGCAAGGGAATCGCTTATTTGAGAAACCCCTCGTATCCAAAAATAAAAAGAAAACAATTTATTTAAATATGATTTAAGGAAAACAGTATCAGCATTGGGAAGATTGCAGATTTATTTTAAAATTTTTAAAAATATTTTTAAAAGTGCATTTTAAAGGAAAGAACTACATAAAACAACAATTCACATAGTACTAAGGAGCAAAGTAAAGAATTTCTTCTTGTTCCTAATTAATTAAAAACTGCTTTTTCGCTTTTATTTCAATTTCAAAAATGTTGTTTTTTAAATTTATATGTTTATGATCGGGCCATTTTAATTTAAGAGTAACCAAAACAAAAATACCTAAATTAAACTGTATCGCATTGGTCCAAAAATTCCAAATTATTAACAAACAAAAATGATCACTGTAGAAACGTTTTCTTTGTTTTTGCTTACGTCGTTCTTAAATTAACATAACCCAATGTTAGTTGCCACTTTATACACCTTCTTTTGGTGTTAAGATAATTCTGGTCATAGACTTAGGATACATCGTAAAAATCGAATTCGATTGGACGGATCGCATTGAACCTAATACTTTGCCCTTCATCCTAGAATTTATCGGATGCAGATCATTTGGTTCTAAATTCTTTTAAATTTGACAAAGAAAAGCATATACAATGACAAAGAGAGCAAACAAATAAAAATTAACTTCTAACCTTACTTTTGTGATTTTTAATAAATTTTAGAAAATAAGACAAAATAATAACGCAAACCACTAAAAAACACTATCACAATATTTTAGCAAATATTTATGCTTATTTTATTTCCCGCTATTTCGTTTCTGCACTTATCAGCTGTTTTACTTAACTGTCATTTTCAAACCTTTTCCAAAACCGTGAATATCCTATAGATTCAACCTCCGACACGACTGAACTCAATTTAAATCGCTTGAAAAATAGGATTGACTTATGGCGTTCAATCCAATCCCTTACTCAATCTGAAGTAGAATCGGATTAAGTTTTATTCGATCGGTTGAATCGGATTCAGTATAACGATGTACCCTTAGTCATATTATAGTTTGTGTACAAAATACATTTTCTTCGTAGCATTACTGTATATATTATGTATTTATTTATTTATTGTGAATAAACTTAGTTGTTAAATGGTGGGTAAACCTTTTTTTTCATAATATTTGGTTATTTAATTTTTTGAAGAATAAGATTCAAGTTTCTAAAAAATATTAAGCCCTGGTACATGGAAACACAGTAATATTATAAGTTGTTATAAATAAATAACTAATTTGGTGCGTGTTAATCCAGTTGTGATAAATTGTACTACAGTCGCTTAATTTATTTTTTTGCTTTTTTGTTGATAAGTCACTATATTTTGACCAATTGAAAATTTTTTTTTGGCTGGAGTTAGTACACCAAAGCTTATTCCTAACTACCAATGTAGCGGCGATTATTTAAATTTTGGCCTAATATGTTATTAGGTTTTTAAAATAGGTAAACTTCTGCCACCCCAAATTCAGTGTTGGTCCAAGTATTTTTAAGTCATTTTATCTAATAAATGAGACATGAGAACCACACCAAATACCGGGTGCTAACGAATCTATTAGACAAACCATAACTTGGTATAATAAATGGTATAGAAAGATGAGAGTTTTCGCATATTTGTTATTTTTGGTTACTTTCGGTTTAACCGGAAATGAATTCAATTATGAATTTTTAATTGGAACACCCATTTTAACATTTTTGGATTCTTGAGAGAATTCTAAATAATAATTTGACATTTTTAAAAGTTTTTACGCCTACTTGATTTTTTGAGAGCCATTTGGAGTTTTGCATCAAGGTGGCTATGATCCTTTATTCATTACTTTATTTTTAGTCCGATCGCAAATTAATTCGTCAAAAAATCCATTATTTGAAAAGTGCTTGTCTAAAAGGATTTGTCATTTGAAAAATAGTAGTTAAACACGGGAATGTCAATTTGCCAAATTGTTTTATTCATATATTTCATATTAGTCTCTAAACTTTGCGATTGTATTTTTCTAACATCCCCTGGGGTCACTAGAATAATTTATATCGAATCATGGCCACCTAGATGCAATATTAAATATGGTTTTAAAAAATCAAGCAGGCTTAAAACACTTTTAAAATGTCACATTTTAACATAGAATTGTGTAATGAATCAAAAAATATCAAAATATACAGGATGTTCCATTAAAAATTTAAAATTGAAGCCATTTTCGGTCAAACCGGAAGTGATTGGAAAGTGAAAAATATGCTCTCTTCTTATCTTATCATTTACCTATACCAAGTCTCATTTTATATGTCTAATGCTCTAGGAGTTATGGCTTGTCTAATAAATTCGTTGACATCCGGTATGCTATAGTAGTTTCTATTGGCCTTAAGAGAAATAGGTATTTTGGTAAATTAAATTTATATTTTTTTCGTGAATAGAATTAAATTGTATCGTCAAGTTAGACATTTTACAAATATAATATTTTTTATCTCTTTTCGCAAATTTCAAAATTAAAATATTCTTTACTTAAGTTTTTCTCTTTAGGCCAATAGCAACTGTGCATCTAGTATAATATATATTTAATGTAAGTATCTTGTCTTTTAAGATAAAAAATGAAAATCTTAGGAACGTCCTGGCCCTATTTTATGTAGTCAATATATTGAAAATTGAAAATAAGGTAAAATAAGGTTTGTAGCTCATAATAAAACAAAATCGGACTTCTCATTTAAAATTATTACAAAGGATATTTCAGTATTTGTCAAAATATATAAGGTAAATCACCAGTTTACCCTCGTTTGCACCACTATATTATCCCAGGATGTTTTAATGTATTAAAATAATCATACCCACATTTAAAACATGGCTTTAGCATTTATATGGAGCATGAGGGTTTAAAAGCAAAAAATAAAGTAATTATCAAAAATTATTGTAAGTAAGATAGATAGGAATAGATATAAAAAAGAAAATGTAAATATATAATAAAAATATAAAATGATATTTTAATTGTATTTTTTTACACCATGATCAGTATATTTTATACCAAAATAAAAAACATGAACTTACAAAATAATACTATAGAAATATGAAACATAAATTGGTAAGAGTCTTTACTAAATAAAAAAGTGTCAAGGCCAAAGTGTTTTTTCTTGACTATTAAAAAATCACACTAGTCAACTGAACGAAGCGTTTATCTCTACAATCTTCATAATTTTTATTAAAAATAAATATAACCTGTGTTTGATACGCACCAATCCGAAAAAAAAACTATGTTCTTTTAAACTGTTTTGTGTTTTGTGCCAAAACAAGGGTCAGCTGTTTCGTCTAGCTTAAAAAAATAGCATCCAATCAATTAACTTTACTTGAATGTACACCTATTGGGAATTAACAGCTGATAAAAATGGATATCTAGATTCAATTTTGCAAAGAATATTTACATAAATTACCTTATTAGTTAATAAATTTTACGAAAAATATTAGGCATTATTGTCTGACAACCTAAATAACACAAAGCATAGATAATAGTGTTTCGAGAAACTTTATATATAGCCATAAAGCGTAAATTCTTCGTTATTTAGACTTGAACTGCAGATAAACCAAAACTGACTTCGCACGTTTTGCCTTATTCAGGGGTGGTCATACGGGGGGCATGGGGGCCATGGCCCCCTTTAATGCCACATCCTTTGTATTTCATACATATGTAATGGCAAATATGGGCATTTTCGGCATTTAATCATGATATGGCCCCCCTCAGGGTTGGCCCGAGGGGTGAGGGTGATAATGGAATTGAAAAGTGAGACGTAAGGACCTTCTTGTTTTTGCTTTTCAAATACGTGGGATTTTTTTTTCTAATTTTATAAATTAAAGAATGAAAGAAGAAAATAGGTGAGGGGACTTGATATGACAGCGCCTGGCTTCATTGCTGAATTTTTAACGAAATCCATGATGGCAACCACTTAAACGCTTAGCACTAGTTCTAGACTAACTATTTTCTTATGTTTTATTAGATTTATCCCATAAATCATAAAAATATTTTAAAAATAAAATATTAACTCCAACAATAATTATGAAATGTCAATATGTTCTAAATTTGCAACTGTAACGTTGCCAAGCCGCTGAATTTTAGTTTTCAATATTTAAAAAAAAAAAGGAAAAGTGGTAGTAAACGGCTGGTTCGCGAAAAAATTATTGTAGTTAACTCAACGAAGCGTTTATTTACAATAGTCCTAGAGCTGGTGAACCCTTTGAGTAACGTAGGGCCTGTAAAACTAGAAATTTGTATAGTGATAACTCATAGCATGCTAAGTACGACAATCATCACCTGGCAAGCATCAGCTCTGCACATCATTATATATTTTAAACGGTGATACTGGTGATGATATACAGGGTGGATTTTTTTATGAGGCACCCTGTATAGTATATTACCATTACAAAGATCTTAAAAAGAGTTTTAAGAAAATACCACATTTGGCACATCTAACTTTATTAGTTTTGGAAATATGGCAAAAATATACAGGGTGATGTTGTGCAAGGCTGATGCTTGCCAGGTGATGATTGTCGTACTTAGCATGGTATGACTCATCATTTACCACGTTTTCATGCGGGATTCAAATCGTTTCAACGCCATTTTTGGTTTTAAAAACTTGTGAATACCTTACTGTTTTCATGTGCAGTATTTAATTCGATTTGAAACCGTTTAAAAATTTGGATTTTGGTCACACACATATGTCTATGAACACTTTAATTGGCCAAAACTAATTACTATTTTAATTTTAAATTAGAAATATATGCGTATCAAAAAACAGCGCCAAAATAACCAACGCGCCAAAAACTTTTAAGGTTAGTTGTGGTTTAAATAAGAAAGTTTGGTTAGGTGCTATGCGCAACCTGGTACTTAGTTTAAAAAGCGTTTTTATGGTAGTTTTAGTGGTTAGTCTAAAAAGCCTTATTTATAAGCTTGCAAAATGCGAATTGTGAATCGTGTTCTGATTGGTCAATTTGTAACGAGACATTCGAAAGCCGTTACAACAGGAAATTTGCTTTTTAAATTTTTGATTTTCTCTGGGGGCTAACCAAAAAATTATCTTTTTTCGCAAATTCCAAAATAAAAAAATTAATCTTTTTTAAATCCCCGTTTAATTTAGAAAAAATTTAATTTCTTGACTTTCCTTTTTTATGATGTACGGTTTTCGCGTAAACAAATGGAAACCATTTCTCGGCATGGTCAAATTCCTATCTAATTAAATAATAAATAACGAAGGTTAATTTTTAATGTAGAATTTCATATCCAAAATGAGACTTGGTATAAGTAAATGAAATGACAAGAGGTAACCCAGCAAACACTATTTGCCGGCAATATACATTTTTCATATTGGCATTAATGGTAAAGCATTGGCAATTGGTGGCAATATTATGCCAACATCTAAAACGCATTAAAAAGTTAACCCTAAATAAACACTCAATTGCCAATAAGTTTTACATGCAGGCGAATTGTCGGCAAGCATACAAAAATGGCGGCATACCAATCCTGATTAAATAAAGCATGCCTTTTTGTTGCAGGCAAATAAATATTGGATTTTTGAAGGCAATATTACTTTCAACGCATATTCATACTTTTCAAACCATATTATTAACATTGGTATTTAACTAACATTCGAGCAATTTTTTGATCTGTTTTATTTATAATGGCGGCTAAACAACATTATTTTATGTTTTTTACATAATTTAAAGGAAATGGCCTTTTCCTAACATTTTATTGATACAAATCATACAAATAAAATGTTTATTATGTATTTTTGAGAGAATAAAAATAAAATGATGGTAAAATTAGCTAGGTTAATTTCGACGATTTCGACCGAAGGTGATAAATTCAAATTTCCCGCTTAGCCGAAATACAAGATTTGACAATTTGACAGATGAGGCAAGCTTGCTTTTGTTTGGCCGCTTTGTGCAATTGTTTTCTACGTGGTTATCTAGCTTTTTAGTTTCTTTTTAAATAAAATAGTTTTTACTAGACATAATTAAGTGTATTCATTACCTTACATTAGTGTGTGTTGTGTAATTAATTGATGATGGCTTGTCAAGAAGGCGGGTTATTCAAGTAGACTGTTAGAAGCTGTAAACATTTTGTTTAAAACCTTTTAAAATTGTAGTTACCTAAAAATTTTTATGAAATCAGGAGCCTTATTAAAAGTTTTAAAGACGTGTTTATAAAAAAAAATTATATATATTTAAAACTTTTTTTTACATTTATCTCCTTTAAAATATTTCTCCCTATGTTTTGGATTTGAAAATTGAGTGTAAGTGTCCTTTAAATACTTACTATTTTAAAGTGTTTTCTGTTAATTTACTATCTTTTTTAATTTTATAACATACTTTTTATTTTTTTTTGGTTTATTGTTACGGTATAAAAATTTATATTATGTAATTTTTTTATTGATAAAGTTTTCCTGCCTTTTTTCTCATTTTTTTTATTACAAAATTCTAAATATTTTATTTAACTTTTGGGACATTCAACTTATAAAACTTGCAATACGTATTTAATGATTAATGCCATTATCCTAAACGCATTTTTTTGCCAATAACTTATTAATGATGGATGCCATCATCCTAAACGCATTTTTTGGCATAACTTATTAATGATGGATGCCATCATCCTAAACGCATTTTTTCATCATAAATTATTAATGACGGATGCCATCACATTATCTGCAACACGTGGCCTAATAACGGCCAATTGCCCACTTTCGCGTCTTTTTGATACCTTTTTGCCAATGCCTTGCAATTAAAGAGTGTTGGCAATGCCAGTAAATTAAAAGTACAATGCCGGCAAAAAATGTTATATGGGAAGTTTTTACATATTTTAAACTTTTCAGTCACTTCTGGTTCAACGGGAAATAGCTTCAATTTTGAATTTTTAAATGGAACACCCTGTATATATCGTTTTCCAATTTTTGAGACAATCCTTAATCAGAAAATGATATTTTAAAATGTTTTTAGGTCTACTTGATTTTCTTAGAACCATTTTTTATATTGCATCTAGGTAGTCATTATTGGAAGCAAATTATTCTAAGGGCCCAAGGCGATGTTAGAAAAACACATTTGCATTGCCATTTAAAAATTTTAGATTGACGCTATTTCTAGTTAAACCGACTAGTAACCGAAATTTAAGAAATATACGAAAACTCTCCTTTTTTCATTTCAATTACCTATACCAAGACTCATTTGAATATACAGGGTGTCCGCTAACTAATGGTACACAGAAAAACCACTGATGTCTAATATCAAAATATTAAAATTTACTATTGAATATTTTAGTTAAACTCGGTATCTAGGGGATTTTCGACATAAGCTATTCAGATCTGATATTAATTTCAATGTGTAAAGTAGGTTGGGATAGATAAAGGCAGTTGTAGTTAAGACTAATAGGCATTTTTGGTTGTACTAAACCACTTATATTCAAATATCTTGAAAACGGTTGCTTAGAGCCATTCTTACAAAGTATACCATTTTTGTGTTGAAACCGTAGGGGAGTTTACTGGCTTACTTAGATTGTACATACAGTGTAGCAAAAAAAAATGTAAACGTTTTAGAAAAATTTAAATAGTGTTGTCAACCCCCTTGGTTTACACATAAAAAATAATATCAGATCTAAATGTCAAAAAACCCACAGATACCGATATTATTAAAATAATCAAAACGTATCAAAAATTATCGAAATAAATTAAAAATATTTTTTTTACTTTGACACCCTGTATTTTTCTTAATATCAACTTTTGGATATAGGTATGTGTGATTAAATCTTAATATAAAAATAAAAATAAAAATCTGTGATTTTTCTGTGTAACATTAATTAGCGGACACCCTGTATATCTAATATTCTTGGAGTTATGGCTTATCAAATAGATTCGTTGATACCCGGTATGTATATTAAATGTAACAAACCATTCATTAAGTATTAAAAAGACAAAAATGTCATTGGATCCGCAAATACTTTGTTTTCAGATACCAATTTAAAAAAATTGAGTGCTGTTATACAGGGTGTTTCCTAACTATGGTACGAAACTAAGGAGTAATTTCTTATGTCTTTTTATGAAAAAAATCCTTTAAACATATGTCAGAACTTTTTATTTCTGAGATACAAAGCGTATTTTTTTTAAATGTCGTTATTTTTTAAAATGGAACCCCTTAACCGATTTAGACAAAATTTGGGACACTAATTTAACGCAATAAGGCTCTTGTAAGCATGTACAATGTACAGCAGGGATAGCGAACCAATGGCACGCGAGTGTGTAGATGGGGATATTCTTTTTTTTGCTCTTTCTAATTTGTACTCACAGAAAAATATCTTAAGGCACGCATATTACATAAGTACTTTTTACTTTAAATTTGATGATGACGTTTTTTTCTTTTTGTTTTTTCTTCTTCAAAATGTTTACTCGCCTAAAACAATTTCAGGACACGCTAGGACATCATTCTACATTATAATCCAAAAATGGCACGTTGATACGAAAAGGTTCGCCATCCATGATGTACAGGGATTTCATTTATATTTTTCCACCTACTTTTAACTATAAGCAAGAAGGATAAAGAAAAACGTCCTGTATAAAAGTTTCATACTTTTGCATCTATTATCTTTTGAGCATAAAAAAGAAACAAATGAATATTAAAAACTCAATAAAAATTATGAGATGGAGTTATGTTTTTTCAATGGGACACCCTGTATATTATGTCATCATTAAAAAGCTATTTTAAAAAACTTTACAAAAATATCACATTTGATATATCTTTCAGAAGCGGCTTGTTAGAGGAGGCAAGGGAGGCTAACGGTTGTATTCACCAAGCTCTTACTAACCTTATCAGACTGATAGCAGCTAATGCCAATGCCAAAAAGCATTTAAC
Organism: Listronotus bonariensis; assembly: GCA_014170235.1. Taxonomy (NCBI): domain Eukaryota; kingdom Metazoa; phylum Arthropoda; class Insecta; order Coleoptera; family Curculionidae; genus Listronotus; species Listronotus bonariensis. Next base: position 23,014 of record JACEGR010000099.1, on the reverse strand, counting down.
CAAAAAATACACAATTTTTGTTTGCATTTATGCAAATATCACGTATTTTGCTTTAAATAAATGCGGTACCCCAAAAAAATGGCCGGCCTTTTCTGTGTGTATATAGTCTATATGACTTTAGCCTCCCCTGTTCTCCAATGCACGAGCCGCCACTGATATCTTTTTCTAATAGTTTCAGAAATATGGCAATTTAAGTCTGGGTATAATTTCCATTGCATACATTTCACCTTAGTGTCGTAGGTAGGTATTATTTGGTATAATCAAAGACAATTATAGTTTGAAACTATAATAATTGTCTTTGGTATAATAGAAATTATATCTACTATTTTATAGATTTAAGTTGTCATATTTCGAAAACTATTAAAGATATCTATTATTCACTTATGACATATCTGTCAAATATGGTATATTGTAAAGCTTTTTAAAAGACCTCTTCAATGGTGACATAATATACAGTTTGTTCCATTTAAAAAAGTTTCCCCGTTTTTTTCTTGATTTTTTGATTTTTATTTGTAAGTAAAAACTTTTATACAGGAAGTTCGTTATAGTTAAAAGTGGGTGGCAAAATATAAATAAAACCCTCTACAAACAGTGGCACAACTAGCCATTAGCTTTTGGGTTGGCTTAAGCCCCAGTTTATAGACTATATTTGCCAAAAAAGACTAATAAATGCCCAATAATTTGGGGGAAGGCGGGCTTATCGCCATTTTGGGAGGGCTAAGCCCCCTAGCCCCCCTAATTGCACCCCTGTGTACATACTTAATTGATACCCTGTATATATTGTTTTAACTTGTAACAATTACATTATATTCCTATGATATTTGGGGATAATAAACAAACAACTAGAAACATTTTAAAATAATATATTTTTATGCTCCAAAAATTAATATAACGGATATTCTTCAATATACTGCATTATCTTGGCAGACTGTTCATGTTGTTCTTCACTAATTTTCCGCGCGTTTCTTTTCAAAAACACACTAGCTGCTGTTGTAGTGGTTGTGGGAAAGTAGTACTGTTGCTTGTATTTTAAAGTGTAGATCAGTTTCTAGATAAAGAAAAAAATATTACATAATTATAGTCGTAATCACTAGCGTACTGAAGAGGGGCGGTCCGCCCTGGGCTCCCGGTTAGAGAAGGCCCCTTAATGGGGATCTTTACACAAAATAAAAAGAACATATGAGGGTTCAGAAGCTTTGTTGTGAGGGATTTTCGTTAATTTTTGGTAGCAAAGTAGAAAAAGGAAGGAGCCCCAATTTTGGTAAAATATATGTTAAGTATCGAAGGTGAGGACCTTTCTTTTGGTTGTCAAAATTTTTGCAAGTAGAAAAAGGGGCCTCCTTAAAGTAGTAGTGTTGTAAGGAGGCCTTATTGTTTTCGGGATGTGGACTCTTTTTTTTCTTGTCGAAATTTTGTAAAAAAATCCTTAAAAGTGGCTCCAACTTTACTTTCCGCCCCAGGCCCCGATACCTGTAGGTATGCCACTGGTCGTAACTAACATTTTATTTTTCTGGCATATATTTTTTGTGTTTTATAACTTTTTGAAAATTTAACCAAATACATGTTTCATTTAGAAACTTTCTACAAAAAAATCTGGTATAAACTAGTAAAGTCGATAGATGAAAATGGCAGTAATTTTTAGGTAGCATTTTTATTAGTTTTTCATTATTATAATAAAAGATTTTTAGGCAAAAATATACAGAGTGCGTTTTTTTAAACTTACAAGGGCTATATTTTTCTTAAACCAAGAGAAATATTAAAAAATTAAAAATTAACGTTTCTGTATACCCGGAGAAATATAAATGGCGTATTTTTCAAAACACCTCTATCAACCCCTTAAGCTGCACCCCAAGTCACTTAAACATTTTAGCAGCAACACCCGTATGAAGCAACTCTCTGGAAACCTTATAAAAATGCTTTTCGGTGGTCGTAAAAAGTTGGGGTAAAATTAAATACTATCCTTAAATATAAAAATTATATTATATTATTTATAAAGAACACCAGAAAATTACCAATTAAATTAATATAAAGTTAATTAAAAATTATTAATAAATTAATGTAATACTCCATGTAGAGCTAACCTGCCTCCATAAAAAGCTCTGGATAGTTCTGGTTGCTTCTGTTGCACAAGCGCACAACAACCAAGACCAGTTGCTATAACTTTTTCCTCGACAAAATTCAAAAATATAGCTAACCAGAGAACTTTTTATTGGGGCGGGTTAGTTCTACAAGGAATATTAATTTAATTGATTATTAATTTTTCTAAAATTTAAGGGAAGTATTTGATTTTACTCCAACTTTTGTATAACCAAACAAAACCATTTTTTATTAGCTCTTCAGAGAGGTGCCATTTAAGATTTCCAAGTGACTAGAAGTGCAGCTTAAGGGGTTGATAGAGGTGTTTTAAAAATACGGGATTTATATTCGCCCGGTTTTTACAGAAACGATATTTTCTTATGTTTTGATATTTCCATTGGTTTGGAAAATATAGACTTTGTAAGTTTAAAAACGCACCCTGTATAGGACAAAAGTTATAGGTATATAAACATCTATAAAATAGCATTTATATGAAATTTTAAAAATGAAAATTAAAATTACCGGTCCCGCGTACGTTCTTACCTAAATTTGTAACACCATATGCCTACTAATGACCTTTTTTGAAACAATTTACATATTAGAAGAAAAATTTATTAAAATATGAAGTAAGTATTATCCTTTTTGACCTACCAGCACCAACTTTATCAAAAACACTGCAAACGTCAAAAAACCAATCGTCATAAGAGCACCTTCATTTGATGGAAAATCCATGTGGTAATGGTCATCACTGTAGCCTCTTGGTTCTAAAAGTTTTTGATATTTGGGTGCCAACCATAATTTGGACATCCGAGTTTCTAAAAATATACTTACAACTAGCTTTTTTAAGAAAAGTATAAAACTAGCTTACCAATAGTATTTATTCATTAATTAGACCGTTTGTCCATTAAACTAAAGCAAATATATTAAAGGTAAAAAATAATTATTATGAGGCGAAAATTTTTAAATTTATCTCTGGTCAAATAGTGGTCGATTCCCACCATACGTCCCATGGGCACCGGCAGGATTGGATTTCTAGGAGGGAGCCAAAAGTTAAAAAATTTTAAAAGCAAGCAAAAATGAGAAAAGCAAAAATAGGTGGCTTTATTAAAAAAAAATTCGTTCTGTTTTCATATACAGGGTGGGCCAAACAGTGACGTCCAGACTTTAAGGGCTAATCTATACAAAAAAATATGAAAAAACTTCATATAAAAATTTGACCCAAACGTCTAAGTTTTCAAACTACAGGGTGTTAAAAATTTTAAAAAATTATTGTTTTTTTATAATACATTTTATACCAACTAAGATATTTTTAAAAAATTTGGAACGTGTCGAGTAATGGTTTTTTATTTATTTACGCGAAAACGGTGCATCAAATAAAAAAAAGTCAGAAGATCAGATTTGTTTCAAACTTAATGAAAATTTTAAAAATTATTTTTGTTTTAGAAAAATGCAGTTGAATATCATTTTTTATTAAAAAATATTAACCTTAAAGTTCTCATGGACGACACTGGTACTAATTAATTTTTTTCTTGTAAGCCAAAAAAATATCTTTTGGTGCATAGAAGGTGTCCCCTAAAATTTTTAAAAAATATCAATTGGTATTAAAGTTATAATAAAAAAACAATAATTTTTAGAAAATTTTAACACCCTGCAGTTCGATAACTAAGACGTTAAGGACAAATTTTTATATAAAGTTTTTTTCATCATATTTTTTAGTGTAGAATTTTAGCCCTTGAAGTTTGGACATCACTGTTTGGCTCACCCTGTATATAGAAGCAGACGAGCAAAAGACATATTTATAAGCCAGGGGGTGCAAAAACTTTATCTTCACCTAAGAAACGTACATTTTAATATACGTCTATCGTGTGGCTACTATATCCAAATGTCAGGAGGTGCAAGTGCACTTCCGGCCCTGCGCCCATGATACGTCTCATTTACCGCCGTGTTCCGTTTTTATAAAATATTAAATCAGGCAAATTATACTGGTTAAGCAGGTAGGTATTGGGATATCGTCGATTAAAGCAACAAAAAAGGATGTATGTGACTAATCCAATCAGATGTGTTTACATGCAGGTATTCACGTTAGATTGTCTCTTTTCTTTACATTGCCTATGTGTTATGTTATTTAGCTGATTCTGTATAATATATGCCCACTATGCCAAAGTGTTGTTCTTTAAAATTTGAATCGCTAATAAATGTATATTTGTGACAGAAAAAAATATACCTACTTATTTGGTAGAGCATGTTATCCCGCAAATTCTTAAGAAGTGCAATTTTTCCTTTTATACTTTTTTCTTTATATGTGAGAAGGTGTTTTTGGACCTGCTTTAGGATAAGAGGAAACTGAAAACTATCATTTTTTGAAAAAATATTTTTCTCATTTTCATCATCATCGTTATCATAATCATGTTCATCAAACATGTGGATGTTACTTCTTTCCTCTACTTCAGGAGAGTTCACAACTTTTAAGGTATTATCTGGGGTGATTACTATGTTACTTGAATACTTTTTGGGATGTCTTTATCATCGGATATCAGTTTATTTTTATCCATTTTATTAGAACTTTGATTTACATTTATCGTGTTAAATGGGGTTAAAGATGAGCGTGTTTCTTGAGTTTCGTTAAAGTTTTCTTGTATTGGCGTAGTCGCAGAGATTTCAAAAAATTCCTGAGGTCGAACCAGGATGACCTCATAGGTTGGAGCAGTAGAGGTAAATATTTTGGGCCCTTCTAAAAATGTACATATTTTTAGTGAAAATATACTTAAGCTAAAAAAATTATAGCAAGAGGTACCTACAGTAGGTACCTACTAACTTTTAAACTTCAAAAACCATTAGTGTTTAAAACTTAATAATATACATTTTTTTTGCTTTAATTTTTATAAACATACCAAATGAGAAATAAAATAATTCAGTGATTTTTCTTTACCTAAAAAAAGTGGTATTTATTTTAAAATTCGGCGCTATGTTATTTAAATTAAGTGCACTTTTAAATAAGTTTCTGGAATCAAATATTTAAAAACCTGTATACTGTATTTAAAAAATATATACAGTGGGTCAGGTAAATTAAGCTATGCAAATGAAGGGCACAGGGGATAAACTGGCTAAGTCAAATTTTACAGTTTTCAGTAAACACGTTTTTTAAGTTCTAAACCATTATACAAAAGCTATTTACTATGGTATAATTTAATCGTTTATTTTCCGGGACTAGGCCACTTCAATGCCTGTATGAGTTTGTGGTAAGAAACACATCATCTTTTTCTATTAGTTGGCGCTGTTATCTCATTTTGGTCAAAAATGACTTTTAGCCAGTTTATCCCCTGTGCCCTTCAAAAGCTTTTACTTAAATTAATAAAAGATGAATACAAAGTTGCGTGAACCAAAAAAAAACAAATACTATAGTATTAGCTTTGGCCCAATGTGTCCGCCTAAGTTGTCTACATATGTGAAACTTTTTTATTATTAATTAAAAAAAATGTATTCATTGTTTTAAACCTGAAATGCAGTCATCAGATTAATTTTTTTAGTGGTAGGTAGATACGAGCTATCTCAAAAAATATGAATTTTGCGCAGTAGGTAAGTACCTACTTATTTTTAATAATATCGAAAATTTTATTGGGAAAAGATGTTTAGGATAAAAATAACATTCAAATAAGCAAACTTGTTCATTTTCAAGAAAAACATTTTTTTGCGATTACGAGCATTTCTGTGACTTTCGCTGTTTAGACAGTTTTTATAAGCTTTCTTTCATACTAAATTTTTATACAGGGTGATTCAAAATCTATCACGAAACTTAAGGGGGTGATTCTACTTGACAAAATAAGTGCAGGGCCGTATTATCCATCCATTAGGCTGACTAGGCTACAGCCTAGGGCGCCATTAAAAAATAGGCGCCAGACAGGGGAGTAATAGGGCGCTAGACAGGGGAGTTTTTAAAAAGTTCAGGTTGAGTGGGGATTTTTGGTGAATAATTTCTCTGTGAAAAAGGTGCTTTGGAATGAAATAGGCAAATAGGTGCAAAAAGAAAGGAATGACCTTATTTTGTGGTCATGGTCATGGTCAATTTTATTATTTTATTTCGGGTGGTGAAGGAAGGCGCCTGGCACTTAAAATAGGCGCTACGAAGGAAAGGACTTTTTTTTGCTCTTCAAAAATTTTTTGGTGGAAAATAGGCGCTCCGGGAATTCTAGCCTAGGGCGCCTCAAACTGTTAATACGGTCCTGAATAAGGGTAGAGCTTCATATATTTTTTTCAAAATGTCATTCGTTTTCGAGTTACAAGCCGTCAAAGTTCAATTTTTATTTTGGTTTTTCGCCATATTGCATTTATTTTTTAACCAATGCAGTTGATATTTGGCACACAAATCGAGCTTTGCAGATTCTTAAATTTTAAAACAAAAGTACTTTTTTAAATATCGCCAGAGGGCACTTTATCTAAAACTTAAAATTTATTTACATCATAACTTTTTTATTTTGACAGATATCGCAAAGCTGGGGGCGCCGTTTTATAAACAATCAAAGTCTTAAAAAATAAGGTATTTTTTATTAAAGTTGAGAAACCTCACCGTTTAGGCACCAATAGACAGCAAGGTTTTCATCAATTTCAATCAAATTACCTACATACATACAGGGTGTCCAGTAACTCAACCGACAAACTTAACCACGATTCTACAACAAAAAATAAGAAAAAAACTTTATATAAAAATATATGTTCTAAACGCCTTAGTTTTTGAACTACGGGGTGTTACAAATTTAAAAAAAAGTTTTTTTAATAATAATCGCCCCATAAGGTTTGTCACTCTGTATGTATGTAGGTAATTTGATTGAAATTGATAAAACCTTGGATGTCTATTAGTGCCTAAACGGTTAGAGAGAGATTTATCGACTTTAATAAAGAGTACCTTATTTTTTACGTTTTTGATTGTCTATAAAATGGCGCCCCCAGCTTTGCGATATCTGTTAAAATAAAAAAGTTATGATTTGAATAAATTTTAAGTTTTAGGTAAAGTACTCTCTGGCGGTATTTAAAAAAGTACTTTTAACTTAAAATTTTAGAATCTGTAAAGCTTGATTTGTGTGCCAAATATCAACTGAATTGGTTAAAAAATAAATGCAATATGGCGAAAAAACCAAAATAAAAATTGAACTTTGACAGCTTGTAACTCGAAAACGAATGACATTTAAAAAAATATATATGAAGCTCTACCCTTATTTTGTTAAGTAGAATCACCCCCTTAAGTTTCGTGATCGTGTTTTGAATCACCCTGTATAAGCATGCACAGAACAACTTTAAATTTCAAGGAGAAAGTACCGGTATTTTTAAAATATTGAAAGTTATTATAAAGAAAAAATGTTAAGAATTACAAATAACTTTCAAATACGCAATCTTGTTCATTTACAAGAAGAAAAACTTTTTATGCGTTAACGATAAAAATTTAAATTTGAACATTGGTGAATACTTATTTCGGAATGTAATATCTAGAGGAAGCTTACAAACTGTCAAAACAGGAAAAATTCACAGAAACGCCCGTTATCGCATACAAAAAATAAAGTTTTTTTTTGTAAATGAACGGGTTTGCATATTTGAAAGTTATTTTTATTTCTAAACATTTTTTCTTTATAATAATTTTCAACATTTTCAAAAATACTTTCCCCTTGAACAAAATTCATATTTTTTTAGATACCTCGTATAAATACCATTGAAAGAAAATATTCGATTATTGCATTTTAGGTTTCACACCTTGCAGAACTTTTAACACCAGAATATGAAAAAATCCGTTACCATTTAGTCAAAACACATGCTTATGGTTATCTTTTTTCCTTTTTCGGCATCATATATTGTAATGTAATAAAGAAAGATGGATATATAGAAAGCTTTACTCCCGTATTTTTGCTAATATCGCATATTGTTATAAAGAAATGATGTTTATAATTAAAAATTACTTTCAAATACAATTTTGTTTATTTCAAAAAAAAATCTGCGATAATGGTAAAAATTTAGGTTTGTACATTAGTGCACTATATTTTATGATTATAAATATCATAGGACAGTTTTGGTAGGTGGTAGAGGAGCTTTCCTCGCCTGAGGAGGTACCACCCCACCACCCTTTAAAGGACCCGTGAAGTCTTAATGAACGTTTCGGGTTCTGGGTGTGTGAGTCAGTTTTCCTTCTTCCTTCTTTCTCTTTTCTTTTTTCCTGTTAACCCCCAACTATGTACAAATGATGGCGGCACACCCGGAAGTAAAATGTTCCGGAGGTAAAATACCCCTCCATTCGGATCTCCGGGCGAGGGGTGCATCCGGGAGGCCTTCATCGAGAAATTAAATTTCCTTTGCAAACATATGTGGGCTTAACACCAATATAAACTCCGTTCACCATCACCTTCAGTCATCTAAGCCCCACATACTGTTTCTAACGGAAACACAGATAAGTTCTAGGTCTTCAACCAGCCACCTTCTCTTTCCAGGCTACGAACTTATTTCGTCTTTTCGCCCACATGGTGGTGTATGTGCTTACGTCCGCAACGATCTGGCTTGTGCTCGAGTTTCCAATCTTGAATCGGGTAGGCCCGATATTCTTTGGCTTAAACTTTCCCTTAGGTCTTCAACTAAATTTATCTGCTGTTTGTACCGGTCCCCATCTAATAATTCCTATGTCGAATTCTTTGACTTTCTTTCAACAAAGATCGATAGCATAATTTCTCAGTTTCCATCGGCTGAAATAATCGTGCTTGGCGACTTCAATGTCCATAATAAGGATTGGCTGGGCTCTTCAAAAACTGACACCCAAGGCAGAGCAGCCGAAATCTTCGCAGTCAGTAACTCTCTTACCAACCTTATTATGGAACCCACCTACTTTCCTAGAGTCCCAAATCATAGTTCAAATCCCCTTGATCTCTTTCTTACTACCAACCCCGAACTCTATCAAACATCTGTCACAGCTCCCCTAGGTCGCTCAGATCATGGCTTAGTTACTATATCTTACCCTGCACATCCCGGGGTAAATGAATACATGCCACCACGCACCGTATGGCACTACAACTCAGCCGACTGGGATGGCCTGAGGAACTTCTTCGCCACTTACCCCTGGAATTCCATTTGCTTTTCTTCTGGTGATCCTTCTCAAATTTGCAATCAACTGACGGAATCAATTCAATTGGCAATTGGGCATTGAAACCTATATTCCACATACCATCAAGAACCCCAAAAATCCAATAACAAACCCTGGTTTTCCAAATCTTGTGATAAAGCTAGGATTTTAAAAGTTCAGGCTCACAAGAAGTTTCTACAGGATCCTAGTCCAGAAAACCGACAGGCCAGCATTAAAGCAAGAAGCTTCTACAATCAAACAATTTCTGAAGCCAAAGACTCCTTCGATAATCGTATTAAAAACAAAGTTCTTTCTTGCTCAAATGACAGCAAATCTTCCTGGTCCTTTGCGAAAAACATAAGTAGGAATTTTTGTACCAGTTCTTTTCCGCCACTAGCTTTGGAAGATGAAATTGTTTCTACCGCTAAAGGAAAGGCAGAATTATTTGCTAAACAATTTGCTGCCAATTCAACCCTTGACCCTCCTGTAAATCATCCAATTCCAGCAGTTACCCCAGTTCCTCATAAAATGCCCGATATTATTTTCAAGGTAAAACACATTAAGCGTATCCTTTCTTCCCTTAACACCAAGAAATCGTCTGGGCTGGATGGCATACCAGCAATCGTTTTAAAAAAATGTGCTCCAGAACTTGCACCAATCTTAACTCGGCTCTTTCGAATTTCTTACGACACAGGTATCTTTCCGGAAAGCTGGAAAGCTGCACGTGTTCAACCTATTCCCAAGAAAGGATCTAAATCTCTTCCATCTAACTATAGACCAATTTCAATTCTCTCAGTTCTTTGTAAAGTAATGGAGAAACTAATTAATTCACAAATTCTTAAGTACTTAGAAAAACACAAAATTATGCATGATAGGCAGTATGGATTTCGCCACAAAAGATCCACAGCAGATCTTCTTTCCTTCATATCACACTGCTGGAATAAGTCTCTTGAGTTTCTAGGTGAGTCCCAGATCGTTGCTCTCGATATATCCAAAGCTTTTGACCAGTTCTTGCATGCCGCACTTCTTAATAAACTTCCCTCCTATGGTCTTTCAACTAAACTCTGTACTTGGCTCTTTAGTTATCTATCTGATCGTCATATATCAGTTATTGTGGACGGCCATTCTTCATGCTTTCACCAAGTAAATGCTGGAGTCCCTCAGGGCTCAGTTCTGGCACCAACATTGTTTCTTCTTCACATCAACGACCTTCTCTCGTCCACAACTAATTCCATTCATAGTTTCGCCGACGATAGTACCCTTCACTCCAGTTATCAGGTTCCTAAACCCATTACTAAACCTGACTTGGAAAACAAACGCAGAGCGATGCAGATATCTCTTTCGCAGGATCTTAATTTAATATTGGATTGGGGCGGTAAAAATCTCGTCCATTTTAATGCATCCAAAACACAATCATGTTCCTTGTCGCGAAAAGAGTCATCAAATGCTCATCCTCTACTTGTGAGCGGCCAGGTTTTACAGAGCAAAGACACCTTTAATTTTGTGGGCGTCACATTTGAAAGTAACCTTAACTGGCATAAACACATTGTATCTATAGCCACGGCAGCTTCAAAAAGCTTGGATTTCTCTGTCGAGCCAAAAAGTATTTTTCCCCTTCTAATTTATACACTTTATATGTGTCCCTAATCCGACCTCCCTTGGAATATTGTTCTCATATCTGGGGCATGGCGTCCCCCACAACCCTAAGCATTCTTGATTCTATTCAAAGAAGAGCTATTCGTCTCATTAATGATCCTTCACTTACAGAAAGGCTTTCCTCTTTTGCACATCGTCGGGCTGTGGGGGATTTATCGCTTTTTATAGGTACTTCCATGGCTTCTGCTCTGAAGAATTGTCCAGTATAGTTCCTCCACTTACGGTTCCCAACAGAGAAACTCGTGGTTCCGCGCGTATTGATCCCTATACGGCCAACTGGACAGGCCCCGAACTTCCCACTTTGTTCGTTCTTTTATCCCTAGAGTTTCTAGGTTGTGGAACCTGCTGCCCGCAGAGGTCTTTCCTTCCCCCAAATCTTCAAGTATTTAAGTCCCGTGTCAACAAACTCCCTCTTACTTCGCTTAAGACACCCACGGTACGTTAGTATTTAGGCTTTTAGCCTCCGTGGTTTGTCCAAAGATAAAAAAAAAAAAAAGTTTAAAGAAAATCTTTTAAAGTTAATTGTTACTAAAACAAGAAGAATGTACAGTGCACTAATGTACAAACTTAAATTTCCTCGATTTTCGCAGAAAAAAGAAACAATTTTTTTTTGGAATTGAACAAAATTGCGTATTTGGAAGTAATTTTTAATTCTAAAAATCTTTTCCTTATAACAATTTGCGATATTAGCAAAAATACAGGTACTTTACTCTAAAGCAAAAATTACATTTTTGGCCAAACCTCGTACATAACTGACACAGTTTGATATCTGATGATTGCATTTTAGGATTTGGACCATGCAGAACCTTTTTTAACGAATTTTAAAAAATTAATATTAAAATAGTTTCCCATATGCCGCCAACTTACGTATACACAATGTATAATTTTCTTGTCCTTCACCATGTTGTCAAGAAAAACATGAAACGCGAAAAATAAAATTGGTTGGAATTTATCAATTATTAAATAATAAAATCTTTTGTTTTGTATAATATGTGTAAGTCACACCTTTGTTTCAATATAAACATTAACTATAAAGAATTCAGGTTAAACATATAAAAATTAAAAATTTTACAGGGTTATTCTTATTTTGGTATTTTACTTTTAACACTGTATGAAATGCAAGAAAATAAGAAAAATTTTCTAATAAAATTATGTTTAAAATGCTTTCATTCCGAGATATAGGGTGTTAAAGTTTTAGAAAAAAATGCCTTTTTGTCATAACTTTCCTACCACTCCAGATATTTCCACAAAATTTGGTACCCTTCTTTTGAGCATTACATTACATTTTTGCTGTAAAAGATAAAAAAATTACTAGAGGCGTTCGAACAAGATTTGTAGTGGATTTTTTAAAGAAAAAATAGTACGCTACTCTTTTCTCTTTAAATCAACATGACTTTTAAAATACTTATTTACTTTTGGGGATAAATTTGGTCTTTTGATTTTTTTCCGCACGACAAAGGGTTTTCTTTTAAAAAAATAGGAGCCATCAGCAAAATCGCTAAAATCTAAAAGTTTTTTATGTAAAATTCGTTTCCGTTTAATTTGTATTAAAGTAAGGTCAAATACTTACATTACTAAAATTTTAATGTCATTAAAAAGTGACCTAAATAAGTGTACCTAAAACGTACGTTTTCTAAACATTGTGTGTTATTAGGGTTTTAAGGTAATGTGGTTTGTGGTTTTGCTTAGATAGCCCAAACAGCCTAAAAAACCGTACATTTTATCCCACACACACTTAGGTCCACCTACGCAGTTAAATCTGTACAGGTAGACCTGACGAGTCGGCATAATACGCCAGGATATACGCGCGGATTTGAACTCCCTAATAAAAACCGCCACTATTGTAATTTCCACAAAGTTTTGTATTTAAAAATGTTTGGACAAATGCAGTTTTTTTGTTCTGATTAGGATTGTATATTTCATAACTAAGAAAAAAGTTAAGTGCTTGTTTTGTGACTGTCTATAAAATCTTACCAATATGTTTTGTATTTTTATTAATAACTTTAGTTATTTCCACCCACTCACTTAAAGCCACACCAAGTAAAAATGTCTGAAAAAATATTTTGTCTGCCATTGCGTTTTTGAGCACACTGATCGTTATGGAAGAATTTAATAATTATTTAGTTACTGTACAAGATATGTGATCACAGAGCATAAAATTAGAAGACATTATTACGGTATGCCCAGCAATTCAAATATGCAGTGAGACAATCACGATATTTTACTAAATACCCAATGTTGGTGTAATGTTTTATATATATATATAAATATATTACACCAACATGGGTATATATATATATATATATATATATATATATATATATATATATATATATATATATATATATATATATATAAACAAATATATAAAGTAAACATTAATTTCATTGTTACAATGAATGACAGCCCCAATAGAAATTAGAGTTCAATTAGTGGGTAGAGGCTCGAGAGTTAAAGAAAATACGGTTTTTACTTAGCCCACGTTTCGGAAAATGTATTTCCTTCTTCAGGACACTAAAAAGGCATTATTTTTATTTTGTGTTTTAAAAAGCTTTACAAAATACCAAATTTAATATATCCATCTTTAATAGGAGGTTTCGGGAATATGATTATTTAAATCTGGGTATAATTTCCATTACATCTGCAGTCTCACCTCAGTGCCGGTAAGTAGGTATAAGAGAAATTCTATCTACTATTTTTCAGATTTAAAATGTCGTATTTCGAAAACTATTAAATATAGATATATCAAATGTGGTAATCAAAAATCATGACTAAGTTTTTATCTGTTATGTCATTTGTTTCTGTCATTTTATAAAGATTTTTTTTTAATTTTTAAAATTTTTCGTAAAATAAATAATAAAAATTTTTCCCATATATCGCCAACTTACGTAGACACACTGTATATATAAGATGTAAATGTACGTATATAAGTGGTTTATTAAAGTACATACATAAGACTTATTAGAGATACGTACATTAGATGTTCAATTTAGATCCCTGGACGTAACGACGTAAAATGGTTCTAAAATGTAAGTCTTATGTATGTGCTTTTAAGAACGTACATAAGACGTACTAGAGATACGTACATAAGACGTCCATTTTAGATCCCTGGACGTAACGACGTAAAATGTATGTAAAATGTACGTACTTTGTACTTTGTACGTACTGTGCTGATTGGGTACGCATTAAAAACAAAAAGGATTTTGTCAAATTTCCCTTCTTATTTATGCTTAGGGTGGGGGGTGTTCAAACTCCCAAACTCTCCACCCTTCCCCCATTATATACGCGATATATATTATATGGTCGAAAAGTTTACTATTGGATTTTAAGTCCATTAATCAAAATAAAAGAAAGGCAATGAAATTAATTTAGAGTTCAATTGATGGGTATAGAGGCTCACAGTTAAAGAAAATACTGTTCCTAGTAGCCGACGTTTCGGAAAATTTATTTCCTTCATCCAAAAGACAATATTTTTATTTATAATATTAAGTTTAAAATATAAAATATGTTATTTAAAAAATTGTTTTGTAAAAAATTCACAAGGGACCATTTTCTTTATAAGACCAGATAAGACACAAAAACAGTTACACCCGAGCTGCAACGTATTACATCTTTTATCAGAAAGGGTAAAGTTCATTTGATTGAAAAAGGCTTATGGGTCTTTTTTAAAGTTGAAGTCTTGTTGGATCCACAGACATACAAGATCCCTTGATAAAAAAGTAAATAATTATGTTTATTTTATTTTATTTTTCTTTTCAGAGTTGTCCTAAATTTTAGTTATAATAACGCCTTTTTTTTAATTTATACGAATCTAACAACTAAACGAACTCCAACAAAATTTCAACTTTAAAAAAGACCCATAATCCTTTTTCAATTTAATGAACTTTACCCTTTCTGATAAAAGATACAATACGTTGCAGCTTAGTTACAAATTAGTCGGTAAACATTACACCTCAATGGGTCCCTCTTATTTTATGCATAAATCAGCTTCAATTATTTAAGAATATGGAACCCTTCACAATTCTGTAACAATATTTTTAGTGCCGTGACAAAAAAATCTTTTTTAATAAGTTTTTAAGAAGATACCATTTGCAACAGAATGACTTAATGTTTTTACAAAAACTTGTTTTTGTAGAAAACGTTTTAATTCAGCGACATCGAACCGAAGCACCTTTTCTTTAGGGTTTCTATATGGGTTTAAGCTACCCAAAAATACTATTTTTATTTCTTTGTTATACAACCTGGGGAAATATAAATGACGTATTTTTCAAAACACCTCTATCAACCCTTAAGCTGCACCCCCACTTACTTAAAAATATTAAATGGCAACACTCATTAAGTAGCAACTCTCTGAAAAGCTTATAAAAACTATTTTCGTTGGTCATAAAAAAATTTGGATAAAATAAAACACTACCCTTAAATTTTGGAAAAATAATATTTTATTATTCGTAAAGAATACCAGAAAATATCCAATTAAATTAATTAAAAATTAATAATAAATTAAAATAATTCTCCCTTTGGAGCTCACCCGTCCCCAAAAAAGTTCTGGTTACTTCTGTTGCTCAACAACCAAGACTAGTTGTTATAACTTTTTCTGGAGACAATTCTGAAACAGAACTAACAAGACCTTTTATCGGGGCAAGTTAGGGAGTATTATGTTTTATTATTATTAATTTTAATTACCTTTATATGAATTTAATTGGACATTTTCTGATATTCTTTATAAATATTATTATTTTTAAATTTGAAGGGTTGTATTTGATTTTACCCCAACTTTTTATGACTAACGAAACACATTTTCACAAGCTTTCTAAAAGGTACCACATAAGGGCTGTTGCCATTTAAGATTTTTAAATGACCAGGGGTGCAGCTTAAGGGTTGATAGAGGTGTTTCGAAATATACGTAATTAATATTCCTCCCAGGTTTTATAGAAACGTTATTTTTTTAATATTTATCTGTGTTTACAAAATATAACCATTGTAAGATTTTAAAATAGTACCCTGCATGTATAGTTTTATAGAATTACTTATTTTTTCAGTTTTTGTTGGACTCGTTTTGGTACAGTCATCCTGGATAACTGGACACGACCATATTGTGATTTTTTCAACAGAATTCTTAAGAGCACCAAGAAAATAATTTAAAATGAAAGAAAGAAAGTATAGGCCATAAAATACCTTTTTGTTTTTCTTTATATTTTATATAAATTACGTATTATTTCAATTAATAAAATAATTCAATTTATTCATAAAATTAATATCGCATATAAAATTAGTTTTTTTTAAAGAAATAAACAATTGTTTACTTATTGATTTGTATACTTAAGTATACATCTTAGCGTCTTTGAAAGATACTTTTATTTATAATAATTTTTGATATTCACAAAAATACAGGTAGGTAAATTAATGATACAATTTGATATATAATGATAATCTTTTAGGTTTTAAACCATGTAGAATTTTTTATTCGAAAATAAAATTTTACCTAAAAAAATATGGTTCAGTTTAGACCTCTTTGGATGTGCCCCTACCACAGAAATATGCAGAGATAATTTATTTTTTGATCGAAATAACTACTAAATAATATTTAGTGGCTTCTTTTTCTTGATAATCAGTATTTAATATTCAAAAATAATTATTGCTAGTAGCCATAAAACCATTTGCATTGAAAACCGGCACCGGAGAAAATGTCTAAGATTGTAGTATGTCACAGTCCCAGTCCTACCGATAACATTTGCATCAAAAATGGCGAGGGGTTACCGGTGATATTTTGGATTTAGGACTGCCCCAAGTGACGTCACTGGAAGATACTAAAGTTAAAAAGCACATTATATTACTTTGCTTGAAATACATTTTTTTAACATAGAACATGGAAATTGGAGTTATTTGGTTAAAAATACAAATTTTTAGGAATTAAAATAAATTTTATTCTCCATTTACAAATTTCGTATTTTTTTTGTGGTTAATAGAGGCATCGAAAATTTTTGCATAAAAATATTAAGGAGTGGAAAAAATTGAACTGGTTGTGGTTTTGAGTAAAGCGGATATTTTTTGCAAATTTGGGATTTATCGAAACTATTTTATTAAATTCACAAAAAATATCAAGGATTTACCTTTAATAAAACAGATTTTTTTGGGAAATAATCAAAACCCAAAAAAATAAACGTATAAACTGAAATTGTGCGATTTTAATGGTCCAATTAACAGTATTGCGAATAAATTGAAGATTTTTTGCAAAAACAACCAATGTCATTTTTAAATTGAACTGAAACTGTCAAAAGTGTTTGTTCCTAATTTAAAAAAAAACTGATACTTATAGAACCTTTATCCCTTATAACACAAGTTGGTTTTATAAACGTTTATAAAACATTCAAGTAGATTTTGGAAAACCTACGATTAACGTTCTAAAAGTTCGTGAATGTTCTTTAAACGTTTTTTAAAAGTTTTGTGTCAGCAAAAACAATGATTCAAAAACTTTTTTTTGTACGTTTACTACACTTTTTTATAGTACCTAAAACGTTTTAGGAATAGGCTTTTAAAGTTCTTTTGGGACGCCTAAAAACGTTGTTTTAGTATTGCTAAATTTGGTAATTGTTTACAAATCGGACTCATCGCCGATTTTAATGAAATTTGGTAAAAGGGGTTTTTGGGGCATTGATTACGAATCCCAAAAAAATTTTTCGGACACGCTTTGCTGGATGATATTCATCATCAGACTTGATAACCCGAACTAACCCAAATTTACTTAAAGCTAAATTGGTACTTAATATTTGATTTCTACCTCTTACAACCCCATTTTTCCATAAAATTGTAAAGTAAAGTCTCACTTTCAATTGCAGTAGCCCTGGGAGCGCCAAGGCGAAAGTGAAGCTTTGCAACCTTATGGAAAAACGGGTGAAATAAAATGAAAAAGGGGATTTTGGGAGATAAAAATCTGATATTGAGTACCGATGTAGCTTTAATTCAAGACTTTTTGCAAAAGAAGAGGAAAAATAGTGAAGTTAGGTTATTTCTGGTTATCAAGTCTGATGATGAAAATCTCGAGAACGAAGCGTGTCCGTTCTTTCAGATTCGTAATCAGCGCCCCAAAAACCCTTTTACCAAATTTTATTAAAATCGACGATGCGTCCGGTTTGTAAATAATTACCAAATTTAGCAAGGCCATGACGTTTTTTAGACGTGCCAAAAAACTTTTAAAGCCTGTTCTTAGAACGTTTCAGGTACTATAAAAACGTTTAGTTAACGTACAAAAAAATATTTTTGCTGACACACAACTTTTAAAAACATTTACGAACGTTTAAGAACGTTTATCGTACGTTACCCGAAATCTACTTGAAAGTTTTATATTAACATTAACATTTATGTGTTATAAGGGAAAGTTGTGGAAAAGTTTTAAATTTTAAACTTTAAAATATTTTTTGGTATATCCAGTATTGTTTAAAAATATATATTTTAATAACTAGCATACGTACGTATTTAAAAATATAGGAGTTGCCATTATACAAGGTGTCAAAAATGTTGAGGTTATTTTTTTAAATTAAATATGGCCTTGACCTAATTTTTTAGGCAACCCTATGCGACCTTTGTTTAAATACTATATTTAATATGGAACAGTTTTTATCTGGTAAACAGATGGGTGAAGGTCGCCATCTATTCGGATCTCGTACTATATATAGATCCTCAAATTTTTAACAGATTCGCTTTTACTCAATCATTTTCCATAGTTTGTCTACAAAAAAAATCGTATTAGCTTAATTGTAGCTAAATCAGATTTCTTTTGCAACGAGATTAAATACACTATTTTCGAAAAAGTCCCGTAAATCCAGTCCTGTCTGAATCTATTTAACCAAAATTTTTTCAATAATGTATTTAAAGTAATATATTGTGCTTTTTGATATTTTTCTAGTGACATCACTTTCGGTAGCCCTAAATTCAAAATATCACTGGTAACACCCCGAAATATTTAGTTATGGAAATATTATCCAGTATGGATGGGACTCATACATACTATAATCTTAGAGAATTTTACCGATGCCAGTTTTCATGCAAATGGTTCTTTTTAGCATTATTTGTTTTTACATGGAAATTTGAAAATTTTGTGTCGGACAAAAAACTTTTATTGTAGCATCCAACCTTACAGGCTCGTTTTCATGTGACAATAATGTCGCGACTTTATATCCATGACACTAAAGCCGGGTTTAAAAATCAAAATTTAATTTTAGTTTTAGTATTAGCATTAGTCACAAGGTTCAAGAAACATCATACATTTTAATTGAAGTGTTTATAAATCAAATTTAATTTTTAATGCCCATTTCCACCAACTGGTTAAGGGGATCCTTAGCGCTTATAGGTAGGAAATATAGAGTTATTTACTACCCGCTAAGGATCCCCTAAAAAGTTGGTGGAAATGAGGTAAGTCTTACGAAACGACCTTGAAATTTTCTAAAACTCAAAACCCAATACTAAAATGGGGAAAAATATTAATTGCTAATGTGCCATATAAATAAGTTAAAACCAGTAACTCCTTTTTATTCAAGTTTCATTATTATTATTTTTAAATGTAGCTGAATAATGCCACAAAAATGGAGAAATGTATTATAGCGTTGTATGTCTCATACAACGATTATAGGTTAATACTAATGCTAATGGGTATACTAATACTAAAATTAAGTTCTGATTTATAAACTCTGCCTAAAAGTCGTGACATTTAAAAACATGTAAATTTTAGTCATGTTGTCTTGACGGCAATTGGAGACGTTGTCTTGGAATTTGCTGCATTCCGTTTATGCTCCAGAACCGCCCAGAACGACACCATATCTGTTTCTTTTACAATTTTTTGACATTTTTTCATGTTGTAGGACCGTTATTGACACTATATTGACAGTTCAGAGAACAGGGCCCGGATTCTTTACTTCTCGATAGGTGACGACTCGGTCGGTACCGAGTTCTGGATATTTCTTTCAAAACCTATCGGCCTTTTTTACTCATCTGCTCTTGCGTAAATAATAAATAGGATAAAGATTTATTTAATAAGGATAGTACCTAGTTATGAAACTTGGGAGATATCGACTCGGAATCGAGTTTCAAATAAGATAAGAATCACCATTCGGTGGCGACTCGATATGTTACGTTTCGAGACAGCAGTTAAGAATCCGCCTGCTGTTCAGAATCGTTATACGAGGTAAAAGAAATACACTAATTGGTATCGCATCAAAATCACGTTGATAATTTTGTGGCATTTTACATTAGTTGCACGTAACATACCTTGTGATATTAAATACATGAACACATCCATCAAAAAGTCATATTGTCATGACATAGTCATGACTTAATAAAAGTAGAAATCCACGATAAAATAAAAAAAAAAATTCTCGAGGCATTTGTTTCATGATGGGTTTGTACAATATTGTGTCAGGACATTTTTACAATATTTCAAAAATATTAACAGTGTTTCAACAGAGAAACCTAAAAATTTTGACTCGCAACACAAAATTTCATAAAAAAAAAACTATCATCCTGCATCCCTACCTTGCTCAATTTTTTTCTTTATGTTTTAGGATACTATCGTCCTCTGGTAATATTATCTTATTACTTAGTAAATAACATAAAATTATTACAAAACACTTTTCTTTTTTACCCGTTTGAGGATAGAACACGGATTATGTAGAAGCATAAAAAACAATTTAAGTTTTTATTTAATGATTTTAATTTAAAAATAATAAGTTTAACAAATACACGCCATTTGCACTAAAATTTGAGTATTATTTTATATAAATTTATTTATGTTTTTACTCTGATACAAAACATTTTAAATTTAACATGGATTTCTTCTTTCTAATTAAGTTTTATTATATATTTTAATGTAATTAACAGTATTTATCCTGATACATAAGTATATTAAAAGTTTACAATCAACAAACCTTAATAGTTTTGACAATTTGTCACATGTAACTTATTCATATTGTGTTATTGTACCTTGTTGAAGATTAAATGTTTTAATTTTAATAATATTTCTAGTCCAATATATGTATACTTGACTTAAATGCATTACTACTACTATACTATAATATAAAATTTAAATAACAATTTAAAGTTGATTTCATTACATTTTCATGAGAATCCCTAGTGGTTTGCTTTGATCTTCTACTATTCTCCTTTGTTTTTGATTCATTGTGAACTTTTATGTCAATATTTTATTCTGTAAAAAAGGAAAAATTATTTTAAAATATAGTAACTTTTAATTTAACAACTAAAAATCACAATCCTTTTAGGACGAATCCGCCCCAAGAAAATGAAAATGTTGTAAATCAGCAATGTAATTCTCATAATAGTTTCTTTGTTTTATACTTTCTTCACTATAAATTGATAAACACACCTAAACAAAAAATGTATTTCATTGGTTTAAAAAGTCAGTAACCCTTGTTACCATAATAAAAAATTATTTTATTGGTTTAAAACTACAGTAACCGGAGTTACTAGGTATTTATTATAGTGGCCAAAGTAAAGTTCGTCAAATAAATTAGCAACCAGACAAGTGTCACAAAGAAGCTGTCAAGTTGACAATTTATGAACTTTTGCGACTGTTGCTGAGGTAACTTCACTTTACTTTTGGCCCACAAGTGGAAAGTTCGCTTTTATTTCCTCGCGTGGGCTGAAAGTAAGTCAAAAGCCGGTAGCAGATTATTCTCGGATATGTCTGAAAGTCGACTATAGGTTTTTATGAGCGCGAGGCATGCATGCATACATACATACATGTCAGTCAACCTCGTTTCCGATAGTCGAATGTAGAATGTGTGCGGTGGAGTTCAACACTTCAAACAAAAGTCTGAAATGGCAACATTACATACATGGTTTTTGCACAAGAATAAATATATTAACCAGAAGGACATCTCTTTTACCTTGAGCAGCGCAGGCTGTGACCTTCGAGGGCTACTAAACCGAAATTCTAAACCGAAATTGCCAGTGCAGTAGTGAAAGGCGAAGCAACGACTCGGTAACGGTCAATGTATTTTATATAGTTTATTGCGATACGTTTTATTTTTCTGGACTATAATATTCTGTTTAGTGATTTTTCCGGGGTCTTGACTTTCAATTGGACTTCTTAAATGAGGCTTTGTCAATGTTTGAAAATTTGAAAGTATTTAATGATCTAAATGAAGATGTTACGAAAAAAATGAAATTTATTACTGGTTTTAAAATTAGTATTAATTCTATTATCAATTTATGGAATTTTCTTCAAACAAAAAAGCTCATTTTCTTTTTACTAGACGACTAAATCAGGATCCATTGGAAAATTTTTTGGCATTATAAGACAGCAAAATACAAATTGCGTCAATCCAACTGCAAGACAATTCCAAACAAGTTTTAGAAAAGTTTTTGTGTCAGATTGCTTAACTCTGGCACAGAAAACTGTGAAAATGATATGAATAATTTGCTTCTAAGAGTATCGATGTAATTAAACAGAATAATAATTTTCCTATTATTAAACCTCCAACAGTGTCAGAAAGAGCGGATATACCAATTATTATTGACACAAGTTACCAAAAAGATACACTGCTAGAAACTAATTTCGTAAGATATTTTGCTGGATATCTAATTAAAAAATGTTTAGCTGTACATTCTTGCGAAATTTGTGAGGCATATTCAAAGGCATATTAAGATCTAGATGAAACGACTTTGTTTTGTTACCATAAAGCATATAAAAATGCTAATTTAGACGTATTTGGAAATTTGAATATGCCTCACAATGACTTCGTAAAGTTTATTTCATTATTAGAAACTTTATTTCAAATAAATTTTGAAAGTATTGTAATACAAAAAAATTAATTCAAAAGTTTGAAAATATCTGCAAAAATACTAGTTTTTACATCCTTGTGAAAATTTTCCAATTAATTATTTAATTAAATTATTTGGTAGAGTTAGATTATTCCATACACTCAAATGTATAAACAAGAATTTCAAAAATGTTAAAAATAGAAAAATTGTCATATGGAAAAATAAATAGTCACTTGTGTAAATTATACAATACATATTTTAAAAAACTGAAGCGTATCCAGAGTAAATATTATGATAGAAATGTCAATTGCCCAACGATTTTATTATTTGTCTGATCAACACCCCAGATTGATGAGAAGATTGGTGCGATCTGGTAGCTAGGAGTTACCGAATTATTTTTAAGCTTTTAGTACCAATAAA